>JAPYYW010001164.1:0-35758 GCA_030522545.1 Cremastinae sp. A BG-2022a | reverse complement strand
AAAAAAATTCAATCTTACTGTTAATAAACACGGTTGCCTTGACGTTTCTGACTTTCTTTCATTACTTGGCGTCAAGACACTACCGTGTCTCTTGATATATGCAGTTATTACCTCGGTTGTCCTATTTTTGCACTTGTCACTGGCTGCAAAAATGTTCAACTGCATTGAGCCTTGGGGCAGTGGACACTGATCGATGTCCACTCGTCTCAGGTCTATGTCAATCCCACTGGTTCCTCTGAAGATTAAAGAAAACATAGTTAAAGTAATATTCGAAAGACTGTACAAAAATAAAAAGGTATAGTTCAATTTAAAAAATCGTACATTTGAGACATTTTGTTATAAATTGTGTGTATCGAAGAAAATAAGTAAAACAAATCTATATATATTAAAAAGTGAATTTCGTTTTTGGAATACCTAGCCTGTAACACATGTTAAATATCTCAAAAAAAGAAAGCTTTATTGTCTGGAAAACGAGATATTTTATGTTGAAAATCATAATTCTTCGAACACAGGCTCTTATATGAAACATTACTGAAATTTACGATTCGCTCAACAATAAATAATTCCAGACGATAAAGCTTGTTCTTCGAAAAGTACACTCACTTGAGCACTATATTAAAAAGTATTTTTATTATTATATACGGAAAAATTTTCAAGGAATTCCGAATAAATTAAATCATTTTCACGACAGAACTATCTCAAACATCACTCGATCTCGTCAAGTTTTATTCGACCAATAATTAACAGAATACATGAACTTGAACGATGTGAAGAATCTTGCAGAACTATATAATATTTTCGCGAACAATACATCAGAGGATGAGCAAGGGCGATAGTCGCGAGGAATTTCTTCAATTCAGCAGGAATTTCGATTCGACCGTTTTTCATTTAAATCCAAAGCGAAGTCGGGATATGAAAGATGGAAGGGAACAATAAAAAGCAACGGAAGAAAGAAAAAAAAGTGCGTCCCGCTTGGGATAATCTGACAAAATGTAATTTCAATCAGCGGGTTCGTAATATATATTTATTCATTTTTGAATAGAAGAATATTGTTTAATCTTATATTGTAATTCGTGTTTTTTCGTTAACGTTGGTATTGGCAATTTGGAAAAACCACTGACAGACAGCGTCGTTCGAAGAGATCCTGCGATGGAAAATACGAAAATTGCATTTCGCCGCTTCGGTGCTGATATCGGTTGGCCAGTTAATGCTCGGCTTGGACGAATGTAATTCTATAAAACTCGAACGACTGATGGGATACGGTGTACGCGGGGACTTGCCCGATATGTTTTATATACACCCGTCGCAAATGGCAACGCAGGGGACGTGAAACTTGTCTCTCCGTCGCGCACGACGCTCATATATCGATCCCGAAGGCGAGAAGCACTCCAAGCGAATGACCGATACAAATAAATATCGATGAATTTAGAACTCGTGGTGCCTTTTTTTTCTCTCACACACTATTTATTTTCGTTCGCAACTCTTCCTCGTTATTTTTCTCGATTTTTTCCCCGTCGATTCATCGTCACGTCGAAACGATACCGATTAGCTGCAATAAATATTACAGCGGTCGCAATAACGAGGAATATTCCTCGTTCCGTACGGACGACGCTCGTATATTTTTTGGGGACGCGTCAATCCATTTTTCCACATGCATCGACGCAATTATCGACAGACAGAAATTGAAGGAGCCACCGACGTGCGAAATAACCACGGACATTCGTGCGCCTTTTTCACCCTCGCGATTGCACGTAATAACTTTTATTTTGCTTTTTTTTTCTTCTTATTCCGCGCAAGGGAGAAATTTATGTGAGACACCTTTCATCGTGTTTTCAAAAGAATAAGTTGAAAGACACACGCGATTTCAATTATTTTTTTACATTCTGAATGAATTTTTTTTACTTTAAGTATCATTTTAAATTGTGAGGGTTGTAAATTCATTATATAACATAAATATTATAAAATTAATTTAAAAAATTTGTTTGTCTTAAAAAAACATATAAAACAAATTTTTTAAAAAATCTCTGTAATTATCTCTTTAAAAATAATCTTGAATCACGCTGTGAAAAATGTTGTATTCATGTACAAGAGAGGTAAACATATACGAAACGATTTCAACAATTATTTTAAATTACTCAGCATGAAAGTTTTTCACGATTTTATTTTCTAAATGAAGGGAGCAGAGAGCAGCGAGGCGAATAATTTCGAAGGGATAATTTATAATTTGGGCGGATGATTCCGAGGGAGGAAAAAATGTTAATTTAGAGGTCAATTTTTCATTCGGCATGAATTTTCGTCGGCGGGATGCATGCGTTTTTTTTTTGCGTGAAGCGAGAGCTCAGCACGAGTGACGGGACGATTAAACATTCGCGATTCGGTGTGGTGAAATGAGAGTGCGGAAAAGGAAAATGGATGAGGAGGGGACTGGAGAGTTAAATGAATGAGGAGATCATAGTCCGAGCTCGCTCTAATCGCCCGGTGTGTTCGAGCGCAATTTTCGCGTGACGTACGGGCCCGAAAGGCTTTCCTTTTAATCGCGTCACTTAATTTCAGGTATTAGGCCGAGAGTCGCGCGGGCGTGACTAATCGGATCGAACGTCGCCGACGAAAGCTCGACGCGGGGATCGAGAGAGCGTGGAAAAATCACACGCCGTCGCGGCGATTCTCCTCATCCGCAGAGCTAGATCTTGAAAATTTGGCAATCCTCGAGCCGTTTAATCAAACCGGGGATTTATATCTCTTTCCCGAACCGGCTCGGCGCGCGATGACGCCCGAAAACGAAAATTGAATATAGCCATTTCTCACGCTTCGACGGATCTCTCGCTTTATCTGCGATCCTCCAGCCGTCGTGACTCGTCACATCTCGCGTCACACTATCCGCCGACACGACGAGAGAAGTCTATTAACTCTGTCCCTCGCGATTAATCCCCCCCATCTCCATTTTTCCCCAGTGAATTCAATCTCTCGTGATAAATATTGATTTTTCCCTCTCTCGATATAAAGCACACCCAGTTTCCCAGATAAAAATATAATAGTATATATATCGCGCTTTTTCTTTCGCACTTTTTCTTTTGAATAAATATATCTTATTGATCCTGCCCTTGAAACTCTTTTATTCCAATACCACGAGTTAAATGAACTATACGTCCGCGCGCAAGGACGTTCGATACGCAACTCTGACAAGATTTGTGTCCCGTCGGGGAAAATGCTCCGGAAGTTGAGAATAAATCGATCGAAAAATCGCTCGATTCCGCGACACTTTCTCCCCCGCGTGTCTCCCATCGATAATAAATAATCCACGAGTTTTCTCGAGAAATAAAGAGACACGCCGCGCGTCGATTGTGGACGAATCGTGCGGATATTTCAAAAATTTAATGCTCGTATCAAATTTGATTCAGAGTCCGGAAGGGCGCCGGGGAATCAACGAAAAGGACGCGCCTTTAGAGAATACGGATTCATGAGATTCGCGAGCGAATATTATATAATATGCATGAGATTCGAGAACGCTGGGGAAAAGCCATGACGTCGCGACAAAAAAAAAGAAAAAAAAACAGGAGAACGGGGAAAAAGTGTGTATACTTTACATTCTCAGGAGAGACGTCGCTTACACGGGATGGAATCGTGGCAGACACACCCCCATGGAATTATTAGCATTTCGTTTATCGAGAACCGGCCTCGAGACGAAAAAAAGAGCAAAACTTCAACCGTTATATTGACACATACGATGTTAACAAAGATATGTGTCAATATTTCGCAAAACTATAAAGACCTCTGAATATTGATATACATTCCGCGTTAATGCCCCAGAGTGTCCACTTTTGCGAAAAAAAAAACAAGCGAAAAACAAACTAAAAAACAATGTATCTCGGTTTTACTCCATTTTTGCTTCGATATCATTTATTCTTTTTTTTTTAATATTTTATATTTTTTTAATTCGTGAACTACACGCCTCATTTAAAAATTGCACTTGTACGAATCTTGAAATATAGTGTTCAACTTGACTAAAAAGACGCTTTTTTATTTTTTTTAATATAAATCAATATTTTTTAACGAATTTGACGTGTTAAAATTTGTTTTAAAATTAAACGTATGATTTTTAAAATGGGTAACGAAATCTGTTCATATTTGAAATTCAATCAATTATACTCGACATCAAAGAACTAATCAAACTACCGAGATGAAATTTGTTGCGGATCATTGGACTAGATTATTAACCTTTGAAATGGTCCGAACGCATTCGAAACTCTGCTATTTCGAGAAAACGCAATTACCCTTGCAAATATATCTTCTCGTATGTTCTGATATCAACGCTCGAGCGCGGAACGCTTAAACATCGCGGGGTGCTCAAATTGAAAGTACACAGCGTGTGATTACAACCACAAAATTTATGAATCCATATCTGTGCATATAATAAACTAGTAAAAAAAAATTGTATGCATAAATCAAAATTTTTTTAAACCAGAAATTACAGTGTACTTTATAAACGACGTAAAAGGCGGAAATAAACGAAATGGAGGAATTTTGTAAGTAAAAATATTTTTATGAAACTTGATTCAGTTAAATTTGTCCACGAATAAAGTCATGGTGATAATTTTTTTAAATTTTTTCAAATATTAAAAAAAAGGAAAGAATGAAAAATGTTGAAGTGCATAAAGGAAGATTTGATAAAATATATAAATATAAGGGGTAACAAAATAACGTGAATCCGATTATGTGTCGGATTGAAACTCGTTTTTCTCATTATCTCGCGTTTATTCGATTCCGAATTCGAACATCCTCGCCTTTTTCGTTGTTCCATTGTCTTTATCTGGTCCCCGATGGACTGAAAGGTTGTGGTCGGTTGACGCGCGCTTGTAAGAACGAGTCACCGGGGACATTGAGGGACAAATAGTATATTAACAGGAACAACTGTCGGGAGGTTACAAATGTGAGATGAAAAATAAAAACGGTTGCCCCGAGCGAGGAGCGAGCCACAAAAAATCACAGCTTGTAATGTGTTCCGAAAATAAATGATCCTTTTACTATCACTGATATTTTATGCATAATTTAAAATCCAAAAAATCAACTAAATAATATCAATATCTTATTGTTATTATTATTTTAATTATCATGAGAAAAATGTTGGATTTCATAATCAAAAAATAAAAATAAAAGTAGAGGAATAAAGTTTGACAAGCAAGTTAGGTTTGATCGAAAAAAAGTTCATAGACCAGTCCAGCTTGCTCTGCGGACTTGGAAATTATCGGTCGAGAGACCGACAGGATCGTCGAGAGGCTTCCTGACGAGACTTCCGAATGTATGAAGAGCGTAAAAAAGTTAGAGACGAGGGTCGACGAGAATTTGGGGACGAGAGCGGAAAAGAGATTTGCCCTTTTTGACATCCCCTTTAACACCGAAAATATATTACACGGAATTATATTGTGCCTCGAGGCGCAATAATAATATAAATATTATAACAGCGACCAGAGGCCCCCGGACGGATGAGTAGGAAGAATAAAAATCTGAAAAAATGTTGAAGATAAGAGCAAAATATCCGATGTGCACACGTGAAACTTTCTGGAAATATAAGTGTATATCGAGTTATTTCTTTCCAGGACCTTCGAGAATAATAATGTGCAATAAAAAATTTAATACACACCCTGATACTTTTGGCGCATCGGTACGGAAATATAATACTTGACTTTTCAAAGGACGCTCCGGTAATCACGGAGAGGAAAAAGCGTGACAAAAGAAGAGGCGATCTTGAGAAAATTTCGAGCAAAGGGAAAATTATGAAGAGTATTTCTTTGGAAAAGTGAGCCATTCGCGCAAAAATTCACTTCGCGGAAATTCGATGAAGAAATTAAGAGGGGAGTTTAAGTGAAAAAGAGAGAATGAAGGAAGGCAACGAGTGGAAGCGAGTAGCGAGTGGAAGGGGGAAGAGTTCTCGAAAGTATTCGAGGGAATGCGCGGCGCAGGGCGAAGCAGAGAGGATGAGACGCGGTAGAGGATGCGTTAAGTACTTGATCCTTCGTGCCCCTATAACTACCCCGCTCTCGGCTGTCTCTCGCTCGCTTATTTCACTTTCTCTCGGGCTTACAAGCGGAAAAGCAGGGCCAAAAGAAGAACAGACGGGAGATGCCGGTGTGAAAGTATACGAGGAACAAGAGGACGACGAAGAAGGAAGGAAGGAAGGAAGGAAGCGGCGGCTCGAGGAAAAAGCAGAGGATAAACGGAGGAGGAGACGCGCGCGAGGCCAGAAGGGGAAAAAGTCACGAAGAAGCAGCCGAGTCAAACTTTTTCTGCGACTTTTTACGAGCTCGAAATACGTCAGGACGCTGAACACTCTTTCATGCCGACGCGCGCCCTCCCCCTCGTCACATAAACGTTTATGCGATAAATATTCTGGCCCTCCAGGATATCAACATTTACAACAATAACGATGACGAGATCCTCACCGGGCATAAAACGCGCCGGAAATAAAAGTCAATGGCACTCGTGACATCACCAGCAACGATACTTTTCGCCAAAAATGTCAAAATAGGGGGAAATTACGAAGATTGAAATCAATGATTTAAATATATGCTTTATGGTCTATTTTTCTTAACTTATTAACTTTTATGTTACGACTGTTAAAATTTTGGTCATTATTTACGTTAGGGGTTACACTTCCGATTTAATTGTCCTTATTGAAGTATGTTATTATTTCTGGGATTATCCTGAGCAAAAATATGTACATCAGTTTACTAGTAAAATAATTTTGGTTAAAAATACAATTAAATTTTTCTATAAATTTTATCATAAAATAAAAATACCGATAATAATAGATAAATTGGAGAAAAGAGTTCCTGATAAAAGTGAGTTTCTCGTGATAAGAATTGGCAAAAGTTATATCTTTGTATTTTTACCATAAAGTCGCAATTTTATAAATATTGATTATTATATGAATTAACATCTTATATGTACATTTTTTTATAATTTTCACTGTTATAGCCTTGTTTAAATAATTAAAAATAGAACAATTCGGTGGAACCTTTACAAATTTTGTAATTTATTATTGTCAAAGCCACAAATCAAACATACTATATGTGGAATAAATTTGATGATACCATAAGAAATAATATTGTAAATAAAAGACTGATATGAATCTTGATGAATGACTTAAAAATTCGACGCAAAAATGTTGTTACCACTTTTCAAATAACTCGAATCCATCCCTAAAGTAATGATTGAAATGTTGAAGACTTCCGAATGATTTCATTTTTTCTAATATTCATGATTTACCGGATATTTATATATACGCGAGGTAAAAAATATTTGTCTGAAATAAAAAAAAATTACGAAAAACGAGCGTCGATCGATCATCGGATGAACGTTGAACCGTACTCCTCTGAGATTCTCATCCATCAGAGGATATACGCCTCGTGGAACGCATGCACCTATGGGATATGAATAAATTTGAATAAAAATTAATTCTCAACTGGATATGTTTTCTCTCGTTTTTTGCGGGCATCAATTTCACCGTTGGCCGAGACTCTCTGGTGTCTCATCATTTTCGAAGGCAGTTCCGCAGCGTCGCGTTTTTATCAAAGGCTCGGCGAAAAATTTCGAGTGCCGGGAGACCCTCGTGAAAAAAATTGGCTCGGCGTACTTTCGACGAAAAGAGACCAAAAGTTTCGGAACGCGGCGACGAGCGGTATAACGGAGACGAAGAGTCAAAAGTTGCGGGGAGGAATGAAGGATGAAAGCAGGGTGGCTCGGAAAGTTGCCCGGGCCTTTACAACAATATGACGTATATAGACGTAAATATAAATCACGCCAAAAAAAAACGCGCATATATGAATGAGAGACATTTAAAACTCGGACTCACGGCCACGTGTCTGCGGATATTCGGCAAAAAGTCGTTCAAAAGTCCTATCATGAAAATAATGCGAGCGGTCCTCGGGGGAGAGCAAACGAGGGAAATCCAAAAAAAAAGAACACCTCGTGCGTCCTCCATCGAATTTACCTTTTTATACTCGTCGTTCTTTACCTTTTTTTTCATTTAATTTTTTATATACGTTCCTCTTAATTTTTTTGTACAACTTCTTTGAATCTTTTCTCTCGAGCAACAAAATTTTCGCGTAACGAGCCCAACGCGGGCCGTTAAAAAGTTTTTGATTCAGAAAACGGGGGTGCACGAATTGGACGATTAGCGAATGATTAACCTTAAATGGGTCTCGAAAAAAGTTTCGATGATGCACAGATGGAAATAAATTGTGTCGTGCGCCTTAATTTTCCACTCGGAGCTCGGATAACTTATTCAACGCTCGAGCACAGTTTTTAGCCGCGTGTCCGAGACCGCGTAAGGGAGCCGTTCATTGTGATGGTCGCCATAAGCTTTTACGTGGATAATTTGCGGGCCGTTAACCATGCTCGATTAGCGTAAATCTTGCACGAAAGAGAGAGAGCGAGAGAGAAATAAGCGAGATGAAAAAAAAGGACGGGGTGGTTGTGACGCAATAAAAAAAAACTAAATTCAACGTACGAAAAATCGATAATGGTACTCTACATTTTCTAGTAGAAAGTGAATAAATGTTCTTTTTCGCGTCTTTTTTTCTCCTCGCAAAAAAATAAACAAAAAATAATAGCTAAAAAAAATAGAAGCGGCTTTTCACGCGCTCTTATTAATTTTCTGTTCAACGGTTCGAAGTTTTATGTTGAGAGACTCCAGAAGTTTATGACGTGAGAGAGTTTAGAGAACTTTCACAAGAATAAAAGCCAGAATGGAATATTGTGCCCGCGAAGGAGAATTCTATCTGAAATCTTTTCGATGCTCGACTCTCTCAATACATGAATATTTGATTAATTCAAGTATCCGTGAGCATTCTCATTCTATGTTTGTTTTTTATATACGGAGAAAAAAATACCGAAGACATGATAATATTTTTCTTTCCGTATACACAGCGAGGATATTTTAATTTTCAAATGTTCTAGTATACTGTGATACATGTATGTCGCTGTCCAAGATTCTTGGCGGAATTCAGCATACTTGAGATTTTTATATATAATATACTTGTGAAAAATTTTCAATCTCGGTAACCGTCTGAAAACCAAGATATTCATTCTTTAAATTTTCGTCGCTTGTAAAAAGCTCATGTTAAAAATTGTCATTTTTTTTAAAGTAATAATAATATTTCAATGTTTAAAATACACTGATGAATGTCAAAGAACATTTAATTACAGTTTTTTAATGTCAAATTTCAGATGTATACATATAGCGTAAAATATAATCTATCAAAGTCAATCAATCGATCACAGTCCATTAAATTTCAGATTTTGAATGTCGCAGTTGAATAAATACATATTTATATAAAATATATATAAATAGACATGTATAAAAAAATTAGTGTCAATTTTGATAAAATTTGGATAACAGTTTAATCAAGTGTATTCACCTGCATTTTAGTTTATCCTTATTTATGAAATAGAACTGTCACGATTAGAATGAAATAGACCTTCTAAGATTCTGATTGGCTTTCGAAAATTTCGGTTTTTTTCCATGGTGATTGTAACTAAATTCATTGATGTAAATTGACAGTTCGTAGAAGATGAACTAAAAAATTCTCAAAATGTCAATTTTTTACTCCAGAAGCTATATAGTATTGATTAAAATTGGATGCTTTTCCGCATAATGATCAAAAACTATCTTAAGTTCTTTTTTCGACGCGGAAGTCGGGGGTTAAAAATGAATAAAAATATCGCAGAGAAAGCGCTTTTTTTCAAGGATAACGAAGAACGAGAGGAAGAACGTAGATAATTCTTTCATATCGCGGCTAAACGCTAATCAGGACTCGACTTAAAAAGGATAAAGACGGGTAATCCGGAGTCAGGATTAAAAAAGGACTTTGGTTAAGATTACGCTTATCAGTCGGTTGGATGTAAGATCGCGACGAGAATGTTTTTTGCAAAAAAAATATATATATTTTTTTCAATATTTTGCGACGTTTATTGCGACATCAATCGAAAACTCGAGGAAAAAATATGTATAAATTGTTCGTGCTTACGATATATCGGTTCTTTTCGTAGCTCGTAAGTTCGTTCGATGATCCAAAGAGCGAGGGTGTAAGATTAAGTGAAGCGAAATTTAGCGTTTCTCCTCATTCTCGTTCGCACGGTGTCGTGGGCGCATCGTCGATTTCACAGACTCACTCTCGAGGGTGAAACTTCGTAACTCTTCTCGGTTATAAGCCGATGAGCTCGGAGATTGAGAATTATCGTTACGGGCGACAAACCTATCATATTTTTTTCTTCTCGCACTCTCGCGTCCTCGTGCGAGATATCCTGCCTACGGATTTGTCACGATCTTATTCTTAAATTTATAAACTCAAAGGTGAAAAAAGAGACGAGATAAAAAATGAGAAATAAAGTTTATCATAGACGCGTGTAATGAAAAGTATAAAGAATCGAATTATGATAATAATTATCTGTCAAAATTTTCTGTCTCACTTAATCCTCTAGGGTCGCACAGGGTTGTTAACGACCCCAGCGGAATTTTCCGTTATTAATTTGTTGCTAACGAAAAAAAGACAAATTTTCACACTTAGGCTAAAAAAACTGAAGCTAATGAAGATTACACAGTACTCCGTACAGAATGTTTTATTGACTGTTTCAAATCTATATACGAAAATATAAGTACATTTTTTCGTTATTTCTTTTTATGTTTCTTTTGTTTCCAAAAATTTTTTGTAAATAAAAATAAAGCGTGTTCCTCGATTTTTTCACATAAAATCATCGATTTGTCACTCTTTGAAATCGCCTACTTTCAGGTGTTCCAATAATTATACTTTTTTCAGCAGAATAAATGGAACTGCGATTTTTTTTCGAATATTAGGATTTCCATAACAAAAACCTAAAATAATTTTCTTCTTTTGTGGCTCATTTTTACGTAAATCGATTTTTTAAAACAAAAACGCGTTTTTCTATAGTGTTTTCGCTCAGATAGATATTTTAACTGCTTTTACTGCTTAAAAAATATAAACCCCTGGATTAAAATGAATGTTGATGTTTATTGTAGAAATATTCAAAAATGTTTAAGAATTTTTTCTGATTTTTTGAAGCACTGAAATGCGATGAAAAATGTGCGAGGACGTGAACGACTCTGTGCTACCACAGAGGGTTAATTGAGCGAAATAAATGATAGAAAAATATATGCTTCTAAGTAAATTCTTGAGTAATTAAATAATGAAGAACTTTTCGTAACTCGTAATTTACTTTTCCATTTTCTCGAACACTGTGTGCATAAAAGAATAAAAAAGTATTCTTTCAATTTTAGTCGGGAATAAGTTGACTCTGAAAAAGTCTTTTAAAATTAAACAAAACCCAAGGATTGTCGATAGTTTCGAAATACTTTAATTTCCGTCCGTTGGACGGAGGAGAACTTGTTTTTATCATACTTATGCAGAAGCGGGGAGAGCAAGTGAGAAAAAAGATAAAGTGCCTGAGAAGTGAACAGAGAGGAAAGCCGATGGAAAATTTCTGTCCAGGAAAATGGAGCACTCGAAATGTCACCCTGCGATTGTCAGCACCCTCGCAACTTCTCTCTCGCATTCTCGATTTACTACTCGTGTAAATGGAGGGAAGGGGCGAAGCTTGATTATTCCGGGAAATGGAAGTAACAATTGACGATACTGCGGCTTTAGCGCAGCCTCGATCAGTCAGCCCATTTCTCGGAACAGAAAGGCTTCGCGCATCCCCAGGTGATAGTCCCAAGATTGCATCCATCCTGTTGCGAGTGCCGGGAAATGACGAGCGGAACCGGAAATGGTAATTTTCAGTGCGCACACTTTTCACCCAAAATACCATTTTTCAACTCTATTTATTATAAATAACTTTTAAAAAATATTTAATAAATTATTAAATTATATGTAGCGATTGTTTTCCATTTTATCGTGCACACGTAAATTTTTTATTGCGAGAAGGGGGATTTCGAAATTCATGATTATTACGAGAATACAAGAAACTGCTCTTTCCCTCATTTTACTCTTCATTTCATAATATATTTATCTTTATTTCCTTTGTTATTTTTATTGCATGGCAATTTCTGAGTATCTATAAGCATCAATATTCTTCCAGTCCTCGTCTGAAGCATCGTCCATTTATTAATTCATTCTCTCTCGATCCCACTCGTATTATTGTTGTTCCTATATATCAGTTGATTCATGCTACTTGTTTCGTCTGTATCAACATTCTTGTATTTATCTGGTACTGTTAGCTTATCGAATTTTTCCAACATACCAACTACCAATACAATACAATAATCGATTGCGAACACAGGGAATTTTATACGAAACAATACTATATATGTATACAGATCGACACTAAGAAAATAATATAAATATTTCATATAAAACATCAGCAATTTTGATTAGAAAAAAAACGATTAAAAGATTTTTTAAATGAATAATCCACAGTAGGAAAAAAAATAATAACGTAGTGCATCAATTTTACAGATCATAATATTGTAAAATTAAAAATATTTTTAGGTTCTAATATCAATCGTTATTCATCACTTCCCATCACCTGTAGACTTTGACATATTAATTAATAAATTATGATACATTTATAAAGTATATATTTAGTTCAAAAAATAATTTAAAAAGTATTACATAAACAATAAATTAATTATGAATATTATAGTTGAAAATATACCACCGAGATTTCTCCAGTTTTAGCTTTCATTATTGATCTAATCAAAATTATTGCAATGCTTTATTGTCCAACAAATTATCAGTATTTTAAATCTATGAAATGCAATATTTTTACGTATTGAAATTTTCTCTCTATAACTTTTGGAAAAAATGTAATGGGCAGTAAATCCTTTTAAATTGACGTTGCAGCGATGCAGATAATCCGCATTGAGCTTGAAACAATTTGCCGGATTTGACTAAAAAATGTGCTTTTGCATTTTCGATCAATCGAAAAAAAATAAAACGCCGATTCGTTTGGAAAAAAAAGAAATGGCGGGACGGGAAAAAGTTGCCTAGTGAAAAAGAGACGACAGTATCGAGCGACGAATTTAAAAATCATGAGCCAACAAAGTCTTTTTTTTCGAAACTTCACACGTTTTTTTTTTCGTCGAGCAAAAGACCCGTGAAATCTCTCTATTTTCACGAAAAGCTGATCCAAATAGAATCCGCTTTCATCGGGGATGTGACGATTTTGCGCGAGGATTCGTTTTGTAAAGATTTTTCTTCGTTGAGAGAATAATAAAGGGAGTAAAAATGCTCGGGTACCTAAATATTACCGATCCTTCGGTGAACCATTCTTATCTCGCGGAAAATATTCTCCATAACGCTGAGGTATAACGTCGCAAACTTTAATAGGGAGAAGACTGTTTTCCTGTGACGTTCCATAAAAAGAATAAGAGAAGCCTCGGTTGGAGAGGGTTTATAACGTTCGGAACGAGAAAAACTCTTTCACGGTACTGGTAACGAGAGGGAAAAAGATGGAGAAGAGCATTTCGCTGTAAAAAGCGTGCTCCCGGTGATGTTTCGTAATGAAGGAGATGGCCGATTAAGCACAAAATGGCCGTCGCTCACGGAATGCGGGGGAGGAATATCGAATAAGATAGGAAATCGATTCTCAGGGCAAACTTTTTGGTACTTTTTTACATTTTTGTTTCTATTTTTTACCTCTTTCTCCGAGTTTTCTGACACTCGGGCGAAAAACGAAAAAGCTCCGATCGGAGACACCTCCGGAGCGTTTATTTTCTCATCGGCGAAAACTTTTTCGTTTTTTTTTTCTCATGCTTTCGGGCTCAGAGAAGTTATTCCGCGTGTCGTCTAGCCGTCCATTTTTTCACCGTTTTTATTCTTCTTCTTTATTTTCAACATTTTTTTTTCTTCGTTTGCTTTCCATCTCACGTAGCTGGGAACGAAAAATTCCATGTCGAATCGAGCTGACCTGGAATCGATCGACGCGAGCTACATGGTTGAGATACGGAAATTTTTGTATTATCAAAGATTCAATTAAACGTTGCTCCGTCTGTGTGAGACTTAACATAAAAGAAAAAGGAAATAAACTGATAAAATGAAATGAAATATGAAGTAAAAGAGATTTTAAAAATGAATTTAGATCGTCTGGTAAAACGAGAATCATGAAAAAAATATTATTCACATATCTACCATTCCATATAGTTATAATTATTTAAGAAAATCGTTATAATTAATTAAATTAGCAAATTTTGAATATTTTTCATTCGTTTAGAAACTTTATGATATATTTCAAAGTATATCTATATAAATAAAATCTGTGTTCCATGTTGTTCTTATGTTAATATCGTACCCCCTTTTAATACTCATTTCTTTTGAGAAACTATTTAATTCGCCTTACAAATTTATTTTTTAACGAGATTTTAATCATTGACAATTTTTACATTATTTTTCTATATACTGCGCATAAAATGTGCGATAAAATAAGCCCTTTAATTTTTTGTGAAAAAAATGTGAACGATAAGATCTCTCGAGAGACAACTGCATAATTTTTGAGAAGGAAAAACACGGGAGCATATAGCTCCAGATACTCGACGCTTGCACTCTTATCTTCCGGTTGCATAACTTCGAACTCTGAGAATTCTCGGTATCAGAAGTGAGATTCAAACGTCATGAAAGTATAACATTATACTTTGACGATTTTTGAAAAATCGCCTCGAAAAATTAAATAAATATCATATGTTAAATTAACTAAATATTTCTTTCGCCCTCCGTGACCACCCGTTTAGTTGATTCAACCAAATTTTTTTTCTCAGTGTAGATGAGATTCCAGCTCATTTCGTCAAGAATATATACAATATGTATACGGAGAGAATTTTATTGTAAAAATTACTATATGTTCTTTCGTAACACGTGGGACCATGTTGCCAAAAACAGTGCTAATTGATATACAGTCAACTGATAAAAATACGAAAATTTTGTTAATTTTTACAGTCGACCATAGTCAATTTCCTACACTGAGAACAGATTTAGTTAAAAAATATTTAGTTGAAAATATTTCGTCGAAACAACACTTGTTTATTTGAAATAATGAAACTTCAGTTAAACCAACCAAGAATTTAGTTCAATTTGCAAAATAATATCGTAGAACGAATTGAAACAAATATATTTTGTTGAATCAACCAAATTTCGTTTTCAGTGTACCAGTCGCAGGCAGCGCCATAGTAAAAATTAAAAATTTGGCAACATGATCCCACTGATGAGCTATTGAACATAATAAAATTGAATTCAAGTCCACCGCAAATTTTACGATAATATTTTCTCCATATTCGGTGACGAAGATGATTTTTCTTCGACAATGGGAGAG
Source organism: Cremastinae sp. A BG-2022a (assembly GCA_030522545.1). Taxonomy (NCBI): domain Eukaryota; kingdom Metazoa; phylum Arthropoda; class Insecta; order Hymenoptera; family Ichneumonidae; species Cremastinae sp. A BG-2022a. Next base: position 20,440 of record JAPYYW010001164.1, on the reverse strand, counting down.
AGATTTTCGCATGGGAGCGATCGGTTTGGCAAAGACATTTTCGGTGCAGGCACCTAGATAGCAATAAATCTCCGTTTCTTCGCCGGGATAGGCCGTGTCATTTCCAGCCGGCGTTCCCGATACGGCGCGGGGGCGAAGAAAAAAACCGGTAATTGCAAATCCGATAAAGGCCGACTTCCTCGACGACGTCTTCGTTCCGGCAATAACTTACGGCTAAATACACGCGCGCGCGTGTCTTCGAATGATTCTGCACTTTGAAGTTGCTCTCCTTTGCTTTTACCGTTCAAAAAAGAAAGAGAGAGAGAGAGATGACGACTGAATTTACCACCCGTAATTTAATTCCTTCATGGGATTTCCGACTAATTCCCATATCCAAGACTGATGCCGGGATTATGGAGCTGCGGGGTACAATTAGCGCTTTTTTGCTCTTAATCTTTTTTTATCCTGGCGTCTAGAGGAGAACCGTGCCAGAAAAATTGCAATAAATCGACTGGAGCCCGCGAAAACATATCCCCCGCCGAAAATACCAATTGCAGAAAAATTCTTGGCCAGGACTTAACGAGAAGCTCCAAGATAAAAGAGATGAAAAAAAAACCGCAGAGACAGAGAATAGAAAAATAAATTGGTCTCTCGGGAACGATCGATCGGGAAAAGCGTGTTCCCGGCGGCCGCAGGAAATAGTTTCGATTTCGAATTAATTTGCAATATCACCCCGGCAGTAAAGTGATCACGCGAGAGAAAATGATCAATCGCCTGGGAATAATTATCACGCGAGAGGAAGAAAGAATTTTTCTATTTCGGGGCTCTCGATCAGAAGACGGATGAATGTAGAGACATTTTTTTTTCACTCACTTGAAGAAATACGTGTTGTTCTGGTAACCAAAAAATGGGACTGTGTAAGTGAGCATCCAGATGTTTCCACCCCCGCAATCGTAATAAGGCTTCGACCATCGACCATCCTCGTATCTGACCGTTAATATTTCATCCTCGATCCGATTGCTGTGAGCACTCTCGTTGTGCGTGTACGTGTGATAGCCTGCAACCAATTTCAACATTTTTCTCATTATTTCGACATTATTATCATGTTAATAACGTATTGCTACGGTAAAATCGATACCGTGCTTAATCGAGCTCAAATTTAATAAACATTTAATTTGTATGATAATACCTCTCTCTATAAAACTTTAAATTTCGATTGACTCATACATGTACGAGTTATATATGTATATATTAGCGAATAAATCACAATTTTCTGTACTGTCCCATAAGAGCACGTACTAGATATTGTGATCTTTTAACTCTTGATATCTTGACTCCCTATACGAGCGAAAGTTCTTGAAATTTTGTACAGGGCTATATATAGTACACACATAATAACTTTCATTAGTTTAAAAAAAAATTATATGGTTATTTTTTTCACCATTTTCGTGTGTACGTAGCAAGTACAAATCACATTGGATGACTTTGACTTTTAAGTATATATTGTTCTTGAAATAATTTGCAACAACTTTTCTCAATAAACCTAAAAGCTCAAAGATCACATGGTACGAAGAAAAAACAAACTAAATTTAACCTGAAATACATGGTATCGGTTCTACCGTTCTACTTTAAGGTGATGTGAAATACCCAATCTCAAAAAAATGAAAAAACAAAAGTAAAAAAATTTTTTTTCGTTTTTTGAAATTCCAAGAACGTCATGTACATATTTGACATATTTAAAAATTTAGCGAATTTAAAATTGATAATAAACTGAAATACGCTGAATCGATTAGAAAAAGAAAAAAGTTAATTTAATTTTCGGCAATGTGTTTTTTAATGCGTGAAACATATAGTAAAAAAATATACTATTATATATTATATTATATTATATTCCCTCGCGACACTATAATAGCGTCAATAAATTTATATCAGAATGGTATACATCGAGCCCTGTCCTCGCAATTACTTTTATGATTTTACACGGTGTAAAAATACGAGAGGGATTTAAAACAGTAGAAAATGAAAAAAAAAGAAACATATAGGTCGCGTCGCGAATGGCTTGATGAAATCGTCCGGAGCTCTCGACCATTTCTCTCGATTTCTGAGAGCTTTTCCGTGTGGAATATACGCGCGAGGAATCGCTCTTCCCGCGCTCACGCATACGTCAAGATTAGTCCGTTGGACGACAGAAAACCAGAGCTTTCGTGAAATATGTCCATGCATGAAAATGTCACGGGTATATTAGAGACATAACTAGTAATATCCAGAGCAATTCATCCATTTTATCTTCAGGACAAAGGAAAGACATTTGGGAAGAGCCTTATTCGAGTGTGAACCAAACATTTACGAATGCTTCAAAAATTCTACCCACAAATTTCTTAAAGCAGAAAATAGTAAAGTCAACAGTGTATAATTTCATAATAAAAATCGTTTCGATTTTTATAAATTTATGTAGCGATGAGAAAACGAGAACTCCTGCTTCATATCCATAAAAAAATTCAATAAAACATTTCGTCACGCGTTTACCGTGATCTCACGAGGCAAAAGTAACTATTTTCTTTTCTCCGAGCAAGAAAATTCATTTTTCGATGAAAAGAACGCAAAGACGACGAGTGAGTAGCGAAAAATTGCAAGGAGAGTGTCGAGCTACGGGGGGCGAGACAGATAAAAGGTTAAATAGACACCGGGACCAACTTCAGCTGGTCGACAGCGAGAAAATGAAAGTAGAAAAGTATAGCGGCAGAGGAGAAAGAAAAGAAAACTCCGTTCCAGCGTGACACATAACTTCTCGAACGTTCCTCTCTCTTTCTCTCTCTCTCTCTCACTATTTTTTCTCGCTCGTGTGTGGCGTGTGCACGCGACTGAGAAGAAAATAAAACGATACTTTTGCTCCGGGTCGCTCGCGTCTGTTGCGAAATCGACTCGGTGATATTGAGGATCGATGGAAAACCTTAAGACCCTAATATCCGAGTTTCCGATGTGCACGCTGTTCACAGGCGAGAAAGAGATACAAGAGAGATGGAAGAATAAGAAAAAAGGAGAGAGAGAGAGGCTCGTTTCTGATGCTTACATACATAACACCCACATGACGATTTCGCTCGGATTTTCATGGCCTTCGCTACACACTCGGATGAAAATTTACGAGCTCGCTTTATCAGAGTTTCCACACGTCGGGAAAACCGAAAGGGAAAAACGCGAGCGCGCGAGGGAGGGGAAAGAAAACGATCGAACGAAAAAAGTATATACGAGAATTCTCAAAGAGAATAACGACGTTTTCCTCGAGACGCAAACTCTTTTTCATCGTTCTTGCGCCATTTTTGCGCTCACTCTGTGTGTGTGTGTGTGTGTGTTTTTCTCCCTCGGTCCTCTCCTTTGTCTATTTCAACGATTCTACGCGAGACGAGAAATTGCTCGACGCATGGAATTAGGATGAAGCCCCGAACGAGAGTAAAATTACACTCATTGGAAATTATTTGCATTTCTCTTCTCGCGGCGAATCTGAGCGCGAATTAGAAGAAAAGAGCACGCCTTTTCTCTCCTCTATTTTCTTTTCCATGAACCCAGGCAAAAATTTTCAGCGGCTTCCACGATAAAATTCGTCCAATGTAAACCTGACCAATTTTCATGGAAATTCGTGTCTGGGAAAAAAACTCAATTTCAACGAAAATTGGATAGAGCACATTTGTTTGCTCGCTCTCTGCTCCGCCACGATTACGCTTTTCATAATTAATATATCTGATGATACGTCATTCAAGGTTTCGGAACTCTCGGTCTTTGAAAAAAAAAAGAAAATGTACGCACCGTATCAGTCACGAGCTCGAAAAGTTTTTCGACGTATGCGGAAGTTGCGTTTGACAGTAATAAGAAAAACGTAAGGGGAAAAGGAAAGTAACGAACGGACGAAGGTCCACAAAATTCTGACATTTTTTTCACGAGGGTTGAAGAAATTATTTAGATGAGGAAAAAAAATCTATAAATGATAAACTCCAAGAGTCGAGTTGGAAGTAATTTAACGATGGGATTTTCCTCGACAAGCTCTCGAGACAATAATTTTCTCGAGTGCAACTCCGTTTTGCACTTTACTCGGAGGGAATTCCACTTTTCGAACCAAATGGAAGAAAAAAACTACGGGGAAGTGGATTTTCTGAGCAATTTTTTCCCCGACATGTGAGCAACGTAAAGTTTCAACTCGTCTCGAGTATATATAATAAGCATCGCGAGCAAATCGTGTACGAGACACTTCGGAAAGGTGTGTGCTCTCGTGAAAACGTTGCTCGCCAGAGATACTCCATCTCTCTTATTTATACATATTTTTCCAGCGTGCTATACGTATACGTTTTCGCAACAAAGTAACAAGTTTGTTCAAGCGGAGTTGCAGAATCTCCGGGCATGAATTTACCAAGTTATAGCAACTCCTGCATGCAGGCCTCTAGACATATATATAATATTCACTATTTACAACGAAGGGGATGCGATCTGATGAGAATTTACGGCGAGAGGCAACATTTTTCAGAGTTTTCCACCCAAATTCGATTCTGCGTGAAGAAAAACCTCGTTTTGAAAATTTGGAAATTGAAATCGCTTCGTGAACGTTTTACAACCCTGGGCGGACTGCCTTGGCAGTGCTTCTTTTACACTTTTTTACAATTTGTTAAGTTGTGCAATTTATTAGATAATGAGAAATTTATTGGAATCAAATTTTGCTTCAACTAAATCAACACAAGAGCGACAAAAAGGTATGGATTTACTCAAGAAAATTAAATTTTATATGTTAAAAAGTGTAAAAATATTTACTTCGATGTTCTAACCAAATGAAGATTCCAGAATATACGCAGTATTTTTGAAACAACCAAATATTCACGAACATGAAAATTTAAAAATATTAATAAAACATAAATAAAATGTTTAATTAATTGAATTAAGTATTGGTTCAGTTTATTTTTATATGTTTGTTTCAAACGTGAATATTTTATTCTTTCAACTAGTTCGCTATATTTTTGAGAAAAATGTGTAAAAAGTAAACGAAAAATGTGAGATTTTTTAAACTAAATATACATTATCTGAAATTTCTAGCAAATACATTATCAACATTTTTATGTAACGCGTAATCTACGTAAAGTATAAAAAATAAATAAATTCATGTAATTCTTGAGAAAAAAAATAATTTCCATCGAGTTCATGTCGACGAAACGATATTACGTTGAAAAAAGAAAAGACTTAACGTCTCATTTCTTAAAGTCTTACATTCGAGATGACGTTTTCCTCGGTTCAATCAGGAGTTTCATTTTCCGAGGTGTTTTTTCCTCCGCTATTTTTCAAAAAATCCGAGATAGGGAAATGAGTTAAATCTAGTATTGCACTCGGGAGGATAAGATGTGAAATTACGTATGCATTACGGATGCACGCGGAGATAAATGCGAAGGTGCGGAGGAAGGGGCCGAAGCGAGACGTGAGTAAAAACAGAGCTGGGAGGCACGTGGCGCGAGTACTTGCGATAAGAATGCGAAGGTATTCCGCCTTCGGAAAGTTGTGAAAAAGGGCGAAGAGAGAAAGAGCGACTCCCGCTTCGTTTTTTTCCCCGCATAGTCGCGAACACTTATCTCGGTGCACGCGGATGGAAAGTGACTCGGGGTGGAGAAAAAAATGCAGTCTTCGCACACACGTCGGGAGATACTCGAAGCTCTATCAGAGGCGACACGTTACTTCCTGAGAGCCCGGGAGCGGGATAGTGGATGCAAAAATCGTCATCGTTTTTTCTCCCTCTCGGCGGGAGAAAGGGGCAAAAAATCGAGAAAACGACAGTCGTAGTGAAAAATTGTGCTCCGATGGAAAAGTGGAAGCCAGAGGGATATGGTCGATAGATAAAAATGCGCGAAGGAAAGTCTGTAAAAAAAGAACAAGAAAAAAAAACGAGAACGCGGGAAAAAAACATCGGAAAGCGCCGGTGAATATTTTTTGCATCGCGAATTCCCGATACGACGAAGCAACGCTCACCACGCGAAACCACTCGAACTCGACACGGTCCGCAAACATTTGTACGTGTGCTCGATCTCGCAGCGAGCTTTCTCCATTTCTGGATTTGATCGTACGATATCTCAAGGACTCGAATCTCCCCCGATCTGTTCCTCAAGAGTTCTTGACTTCCCAACCGTTGAAAAGAATTTGTCCAGCCGAGAGATCGCAGAAAAGCCAATTTTGTTTTTACTTCGTATTTATTTTTTAACATAATTTTTTTTTATATATAGGAAAAACTTGGACTATTTCATATACTTTAAGTACTTCATACGCAGACATTCAAAAGATCATTTTTTTCTCTCTATACGCCATTATTAGAAAGTTACGCAATAACTTTTAAACCAAAAACAATTTTGATTTATATACAGACACGCGTTTTTTTACGACTTTGTTATGTGTATAGACTTTATGCGCGAGTGTAAAATATTTTGTATATGAATGTAAAACATTTAAATTGCGTAATGAATAAAATTTCGTTGTGTTATAGTTATATATACGAGGCAGTTAGGAAGAATTCTCGTATAGTTGGTACGAGGGCGGCGGGACGGATTTCTCGCACTCTCTCTATATAAAGTCTCTTTCGGGCTGAACGAGGATTTACGTCAGTTTCGCGATATCAGATTGTATATACGAGAGCAGAAATAAAGAGAGACGGATGCATACGTTGATGCAGACTCGGCGAGGCTCGTAAAGCAAATGTCATACGACCCTACATTTTATATCATTATTATGTTTTTTATGGAAGAAGCGAGTCCGCGAGAGAAAGAAGAGCGCCTTTTTCTCACTTTTATCTAGCTCGCGAGGGAACACCGAGAATTTTGTACGAGAATGAAGCACGTCACGTGGAACTCTATACACAATTATATTTTTACGAACTATACCAGACGACGAGATGTGCGCACATTTTCAACGAAATGTAATTACGGTTCGTCTCTTATTTTCGATCATTTCTTGGTCTTTTGCTCAACACGTTTTTTTTTGTCCTTTATTCTTTTTTTTTTCATTCACGGAGTGCAATTTATCACGAAATTAAATTGATTCGGTGCTGAGCTCTCTTTTCACAATGAAACTCTTTCGTCTTTTTTTTCGTAAAGTAAACAGTAAATTCGGACAATTCACTCATATACAACTTTTAGAACTTTTAATCCAACTCGTGCAACAGTCAATTCTGTTAAAAAATTAGGAGTTCTAGATTTTTTTAATCCAATTAAAATTTTTATGAAATATTATTCCTTTTAATATTTTCATCGTCATTAAATTCATCAAGTAAAACGGATTATGAAAAAATCATTTGACAATCTTTTTGATTAACCTTAAAAATCAAATTTTATATATTCCTTTTTTTTAAATTCTTTTATATATTTTCTTTAATATAAAAGTATTTATTAAAATTTCAGATATCTCGAAAACGAGATGTATTCCATGTTCCCTAAATTAACCAGTGTACACAAAGTAATATCTACAATATTACTTGTGAATTTCATAAACTTCGTCTGAAGTCAGTTTTCGGTTTTAATTACTTGAAATCTCGATTGACCCAATTTTCGCTACAGAGAAACATGATATTATTGGATAAGGTAGCTAAAAAAGTTTCAAAAACTGATATTCAGGGCTTGATTAAAATCTGATTTTTCAACAACATCTTATTAACAGTAAGATGCCCTAATTATAAGTTTATATTTAGAAAAAATCATTTTTTATTATAATAAATAAATGTATAATACAATACGAGAAAGTTTACTTGAGTAAATTAAAAAAAATTTGAGGAAAGTTATCTTCGGTGTGACGTATAGATAAAAAAGAAGTCAAGCGACTTCTCGTCACATATTCCACACGCTCGGTTTTCCATTGACTGGAAAAAGATTGTGTTGTATATTTTCTCGTTCCTTTTTTTGTCGTTTCGCCTGGTCCGGTCAAGCCGAAACAGAGGGCGGAAAAACGGTTATTTCGCTCGTTTTCTCGCGTGACTCCTTTCCTCAGATTTCACCCCGTATTTTCCCTTTTACTCGGCCGGGGGCTGTTTTCAAGCGGGAGAGAAAACCGTGCAAAGAAGCAGTAAAAAACAAAGGAAAAAAAAGGATTGGGGCGCCCTCGAAGCTCTCGCTCATCCCCCGAGAGACGAATAACTGTTTTTCCAAGACTTATCTCGTTTTCCACTGCGCGTTCCAGCAGCCTTTATAAAGTATTATTGTTTCCCTCTCCCTCTTTTTATCGCATGTAAAATTGACTGTACTCCTCCGCGTACACGGCAAAGCTGCCGGGGGAGAGAAGAGAAACGAGGCCCAGCCGGGAAAGAGAAAAAAACAAAGAGACGAGAATCCGCCATCAATCTTGCGCGTCGTAAAGTACGAAAGGTTATTGCCGAACATATTCAAGCTCCAAATTTAATTTTCTGTCTATAAAAAAAATTAGGTTGAAGGAAGAGCACCGAACGAGGAAAGGGCAAAATTCCCAAATTCACGAGAGTAATTTGAGAAAAAAAAGGAAAAAAAACCAATAAATGCCCATTAAAAAATTATTCCTGATATGAACTAAATAATAAAGGTCAACAATAAAAGTACAGTTAATTGATCTTGAATGAAATGTACATTTTATTGTACGATTATAGAATCTACAAAGGGCAAGAACTTTTTGAACGTTTTATAACATTTTTAAGGTTCACGAATAATTAATTAAATATTGATGAATCTTGAAATACTTAAATTATACCGATTACACGTAAAAAATTTCGTGGTGTTAACGAAATTGTGTGAGTGGTAAAGGGAAATAGTGTAAAAAAATAACACCGGTGTGTTTGGTAAAAGATATGTTGAGCGGTGTTACTTGCTTATTTCACGAGGTTAAAAATCGATGATTTCATCAACAGGAATGGGCAGAGCTGGATGATACTTTCCTGAGAAATGAAAATTTTTCAATGGATGATGTTTATTGCACCATCGATCAAATAAGCATCACCTGTTGAAAAATTATTTTCATTTCTCAGAGAAGCATCAAGTTTTGCTCATCCCTGTTCAGCAATAAAACTTTGTTCACATTTCTGGCAGTCCATTTTATTAAGTGGAAATAAACGGATGAGAATGAACGTGAAAAATTTAATATCAGGTACCTGAGCTCAAACTTGGCATACCAAAATATTATTTTATGACCTATAATCCGAATATCATTAAGCAAACCCGTTCTCGAGGGCATCGATCTTTTGTTAAAGATTTGAGGGAAAGCTTAATTATTTCAAGAAACTGATGTATAAATATAAAAATTGACAGAACACTTGCTACTCAATATCAAACGTTACATGTATTATAAAAAAAATTTGTATACAAACAATTTTTTTAAAGAATAAGTCTAGATAGTAAATTACCCTACACCAGGGTAAATTTCTGCATTCAGAGGGAGAAAAACAAAAAATAATTTACGAACTTGTTTACATAGAATTTTTTACGAACAAAGCTCCATATAATGTGCACGAACCTTACAAACAAATCGAAATTTCCATTATTCCAAATTATTATTTATATTATTGAATTACTTAATTTGTACTCTTTTTTATTCGTACCAAATGGTGTTAGCAACAATAGTGTTAATTCATTAATTTTACGCACTAAATGGTGTTTATATTGCGGTGTTAATTATTTACACTGATCAAACCACATCTATTAACACTATGCCATTCTACACCAAATATTGGGAACTATATAGACCAAGAATGACGTGTTAAATTAACACTATTTTAAGGTGGTATTATCATATCATATAGTATTGCGCATTCGTCTTACGTGTAAAGTTGAGGCAAAAATCATCAAGTGAAATTATTTCCAAGTTAATCTGACGAAAATTAATATTTAAGTTCTTTAATATCATATTAAAATATGTTTCAAATTTAAGGAAGCTTTACCGTGCAGATATTGAGTCATTCATTGTGTAAGATCGTAACTTTTAACACGGGATCTTATGAGAAGTCACAAAAAAATGCGATTTTCAAAGATAAATATCTCCATTTGCAGACGGTGGAAGTTATTGAAATTTCGACACAAGTTAGATATCACATTAATCTCAATGTGTACCAAATTTTAGCAAAAATAGTTGGAAAATAATTTTCACGTGAGAAACGATAATACCTCCTTAACACCACATTTTTCACAGTGCATAGACATGAAAGAAATTTTCTTGAACGTCTTAAGATTCTTAATGGTTCACAGTCAAAGTTAAATTCTGCCTCATGAAACGAAAGTCGACAATGATATTTCTTAAAAATATAAATGGTGCATAATATAATTGCTCTTATTTTTATTACACGGGATGAAGTCTCATGGAAGATCCTGAACAAAGAATAACTCCTTGGAGGATTTGGACGTTGTATTTCGGTCGCGGAACAGCGTAAATTCTCGGCTAGCGCAATGGTAATTAGCGTGAAGCACGCATTGTTGCTTCGGTGACTGTTTTACTCGGGAAAGGAACGGGGGGTTGCGAGAAACGAAGAGAACGAGGGAAATAAAACGTCGCGATGTGCGCGCTCGCCGCTCGACTTTCGCCGCCATTGCGATTCTACATGTATCCGCAGAGGATATTATGTTTATTCAGAGTTGTTATATTGGGTTCCATATTGTCACGGGAGTCTGTGCTTTTCATAAAACCACGGACACCAACCTCGTCCTCCTTTCCTTTTCTCATCCCACTCACTCTCTCTCTTTCTCTCTCTCTCTCTCTCGCTCGGTGCACTTTCTGCAATGCACTTTCCCTCTGCTCTGCCTTTGCTTCCCCTCGAATCCTACCGGCTTGAACCGCAAGCGCACAAAGTATGCCAAGTGTACACCTTGCTATTATATAATATACATATGTATAAATACGTACCCTCCATGCTAAGTAAACAAGACTATTGTGAAAACCCTCAAAATCTTCGTAGAAATGTCCCTTCTGGATCAAGTACAATAGGAAAAATGGTCTCGAAATTTCAATGGTGAGTGTTTGAGTTTGGTTAAGAAGCCAGAAATATTTTATAAGATATGGGACAAGATGAAAGTTTTACAAGAAAAATATTTCTAACGAATAAAATCCGGGATAAAAATGACGTCAGATGATTTCAAGAGAAAGAATTCTTTGTACAAATTCTTTACTATATTATTCTAAACTCTACAACTTTTTATAGCGCGTACACAACAGAGTGGTACAAAAATAAAATTTCGTGAATAATTTTATTCTAAACTTAAACTTCATTTTATGATATAATAATGCATTCATTATTAAAAATTATATGCATGATACTAAAATGGAAGAATTAGAATTAAAAAGAAGATAAGTAAAATTATATAAATAATTCCAATCTCTGTATTAACATGTTACATATTAAAAATAATATTTCCAAACTTAAAATATCATAATTTGAATTTATTCTAATTTTAATTCTAATTGTAATTCAAGAATGAAATGAAATGAAAATCAGACGTAATATAAACTTATATTCTCTTTGAAATTTACCATAATAATATTTATGAATAAAAATGCTATAGCTCATCATTAAAATTTCAAATTTCCACCAAATGAAAGCATCATATTTTAATTGACGAAGTTAAAATGGTATAAAAGCTCTCTCTTCATTATTTTAATACCTACGTTCATTATCATATATATGCGTTTATATAATCTTATGATAATAGAAATGTATTGAAAATGTGTATTAAACGTATTATAAATAATTCAGCATATTATTCGCAATCTACGTGAATTTCAAATTATTTTTGTCATAAATTTAATTATAATTTTTGTGATCCGCCTCTTCGTAAAAATGTTATTTCATTTCATTTTTTTTTCCAAGTAAAATAGAATGTTGCCAATAAATAACAAAATGGCGTGCTATAAAATTCTATGTCGAAGTTGTATGATGAAAATAGATAAAAATAACGTACGTGGAAGAGAGAAATTCAGTATATATATACGAAAGAACTGTTCTTCGAGAAATTTTACGTGGGAGGTAAAAATAGTAATGTCACACGAGAGTAAAATCCTGCAAGAAAATCGAAGTTTGAGAAAGTTTTTAGATCGTGATAATTCATGGTAATATGAATGAGTCCCAGGACGGTATTTCTCTGGTAAGATCGTTGATTGCTCGAATCGGGAATTATGACGAGAGGAATGTTTCACGCCCTCGTCACGTCTCGAGCTCACCCTCCGTAAAAACACGGGGAAACGAGGTGCGATGCGAATAAACGGGGCGATCGCACACGCAACTTACGAATTCCGTAACCGTGCTCTTAGCATCATCGGACGTTGAGTGAATCCTTTATTTATCGTTTTCCATTACGGGCTGACTCGTGATATTCATCGAGTTACATATAGATCGTTGAGCCTTGATTAAATTTCGTGCCTCGATCCTATAGTTCGCGATTTTTTCGTGGTAAAAAAATGGAAACGAGAGATAAACAATAAAGAGTGACTGAGAGAGAAAAACAAAGAGAGAGAGAGAGAGAGAGATACTGTATAAAAATAGCGACGAAGAGAAGAATATAAGGTATAAAAAAATGAAAGGGCAAAAAAGGGGAGTTGAAAAGGGCGAGAAAAACGCAAATGAATACGTCACCGAGCGAATCACTCGATATACCCGTGGGTCGAGTTCGAAAATACACTTCCGCACACATATATATTCGCAGATATATCGTTTTGACCGAGCGCCAACGTGCATCGATATTGCTCCAATTATAAAACTCTCGATACCGAAAGCTCACGCAGAGAACTTTCTTTCTCTGTGCCCTCTCTCGGTTTCTGTAGCTTTTCCACGCATCCGCGATTTAATTGACGAGAGACCGTACAGATCGAGGTTTAAATATATTGCACCCTGCGCGGATTCAAAAACCGAGGATACGAATTTTCAATAAAAAATGAAATAAAAACGGAGCTATTGAACTATTCTTCAAATTTCAATATTTTTTTATGGGAAATTTTTGTACAATTCCCATACCGAATCTATTATTTCATGTTTGATATATGGTTCTGATAATAAATAAGTTTTATCAATTAAAAAATGTTTCACGAAAAAACAATTAATTGGTTAAACATGAGCAAATGTTTATTTACATGAAATAAGTAAATAAATATGGGCAATAAATGGATGTTTTATAGAAAAGTTAGACATTTGTTTTTATCAGTTTTTGATGCATTTTGCCTTGCCCCGAAATACGATCCATTGTGCTGGTAAATTACATTTTAAAACAACGTTGAAAATGTTTATCATCACTATTTCATCGTATAACGAGGGATGAACAACAACTGTTTGCTAATTGTGAGTAAACAGAAAAAAAGTGTTTTCGCCTCTCTAAACAATTGCTTCTCGTTTAAACAATTCGCCGTAAGCAATATTCGTTGAAAGCTTTGACCTTCGACTCCCACGTGGTGAAAGTGCTGCTGCGTAAATATGTATTTATCTGCCCAATCGCGTAGGATATCCCAGTTTCCGTTTCAGAATATCAACTTTCGATACAAATAAGTATATCAGTTTTCCATCATTTCGCCTAATATTTATCTTGCAAATATTATTTCATGGAAACGCGTTGATCAACGTGAATTTTATGGCGAGCATGCCTAATTATATATTCGAGTCAATTAAAATGAACGAGATCCACGAGCGAGCAAATATTTCAAATGACAATAAATAATCACGTTTTTCTCGATAACGCAGATGAATTGAGTAATAAAATAAACATCGCTACTGCGGCAATCGAATTCAATATACGAGTGATTTTTTTTTATTAATCCCCGATGAGTATTTCCCAAAAAAAAGTTCTCGCACGTTGTTGCTTTACGACATAAACTTCCGCAATTAAATTTTCCTTCGTTTGATACTATGCGTCGTGCAAATAAAACGTGCCGAGAAATAGAAGATATACACGTGGACGAATTGACGCAGAGATGAAGCAAAAAAACGAGAGAAAGAGAGAGAGAGAGAAAGAATAAAATGGGCTTCGTGAAAGGTAGATGAACCTGCTTCTATAAATCATGATCCTCTTTCGCCTTTCCCGAGCATTTTTTCCTTTCCGCTTTTTTCCACTTTGTTATATCTGCCGCCAATGATCCAGAGATCGAAAATAACGTTTTGCCCCATTACTTTATCTCCAGGGACACACGAGCTGCCGTGTCAGAGTTCAACAGCCCGTAACACGTGCAAAAAGACCACACGAAAAGGAATAACTTTTCATCTCCCACTTTTCTGTCCTGATTTCTTTCACACTCGGAATTCCGACCTCGAGGAAATCGGGAGAAAAAAAAACGTGTACGAGCCATAAGAGGGTTATTCGCGCAAATATTGATTCGCCCGCGAGACCCAGCGATTGATTCGTTAAATCTTATTTCACGTTGGAATCGTCGACGACCACGGATTCTTCGATCTTCGATGCTTTCCATTATTCTTATTCTTATACTCGCCTCTCCGGTCTTCTAAATTTCTCCTACGTTATGATCCGGAGTGACTCATTGCCAAAGGATTTTCCCAATTTGTCCCTTTTCCTCGGACTCGATAGAAAAATATAATAAAAGTATATTGCCATAATAATAATAATAATAATAAAAGGCGTAATATCTTTGGGTTTCGCAGAATAGTTGGCGAAATGCACGTATATTTATTTCTGAGAGCATCGAATGATTTTTATTTTTTGTTTCTTGATATAAATGTGGAATAAAAATAAAGTATGCGAATATCAAATTTTTTTTTCTCTGAAAGCATATATTATTTATATACGTTTTTGCTGATGATGATATTTTTCTCGATTTTAATTTCACAATAAAAATCGCCCGCGGTACTTTTATTTGCATCGAATAATACTCGTGAGTCGTGTGAAAAATAAAATAACGAGAAAGAAATATATTTTCTTGCATTATTTCTTTTCGCGACGGGTCGTACCAACGATTTCATTTTTAATTAATAGACCAACGGGAATGAAGAATTTTTTTTTCTCGTTCCTCGAAAGGGATTCGTTCGAAATAAATTTGTGGGCGAAATACGTGTGTTCGCGCGATTAAAATTTAGACGTGAAATTTATAAAGAGCACATTTTTTACATCTCGAGCAGCATTCGTCGCGCGCGGTCTGCAAATTTATCGAAAGAAAGAAAAATGAAAGCAAGATATTCGCCAACGAGCATAATTCGCTGACTCGGATGCAGTCGAGTCTGAAGAGCACTTTTTTTTATGTGTCGCGAATAAGCGATCGAAACTCGCTCGCGCGAGTGTCTGGCGTCTAGGACTGTCTCTCTAACTGACAATTTATAGCCCCGAGCTCTTTTCCTCCCCTCCACCACTGCCTTTTTACTTCTCTCTCCATCTCCCGTTGTTCCCTCCCCGACCAACGAATCGCTCGATTATTTCAGAACTGAAATTTCCATTACGGTTCACGGAACGCTCAAGCTTCATCGGAACTCAATCATCGATTTTGTGGCGATGTCATTGTTAATTGTGCGAGACAGAAAGAGTCGAGAGAGAGAGAGAAAAGGTGAGAAAAAAAAGAAACGAGAAAAAGCTTTGAAACGAATAAAAGCAAAAAAGTCTGATTAATTTTCGCATAAAGGTTTTTTCGACGTGACTTCTTTGAGAGACTTTTTAATTACAGAAAAAAATCAATCGAATCACCCTCGAATAAAATTATTTACAGAAAATTACCTCGTATTTATGTTACGTATGTAACCTAAAGGAAAAATCGTGAATTGATGTCGATTTTAAGACAAATTGTTTTCAACAATTTAAAAAATAAATAAAACGTGTTACGTGAATATAGTAATTTATGAAATTTTGCTGAATTGCTTCAAGTACTATAGCTCTAAAAAATAGTGCATGTACTGTGAAAAGCGAGGCAATCATATTTACAGGTCGATGCATGTAGTTGTTGAAGAAATAAAATTGATGAAAAATATCTTGAGAATGCAAATTTGCCAAATTCATAGATTTTTTTTGTTTAATAAATTTGGCAAGTCTGCTTTTTCAAGGTATTTTTCATCAATTCTATTTTTTTAACAACTATTCTCCAACCCTACAGTGAAATAAATATGAATCGTTAATGAAAATTTGGATTAGTCAAAATCCAAAATAATCCATAATAAATATTTATGAACGATACTACATTTTTTTTCATTTTGACATATTTGAATCGATATTTTGCTGTTTTTGTAGGCGTATACTTCATAAAATATAATTTCGCATAATGCACTCTATTACGATGAATTGATTAGAGGCTTCGTGTCTTTTTTAATATAGAAAATATATAAATTTTTCAAAAAGCCACATTCTTTACCTAAGAAATTTCTCATTAAAACGAGCTTTGAGTAAAAGTGCAGTAAAAAAATAAATAGAATATTATAAAATCGATCGTAGACTGGCTTTTTGAGAACTTGGGAAAATTGTGCTTGGAGAATGAAGTCAAGTTTATCCAGATGTCGAGAGAATCGCGTGACAGCTCATTGTCTGCGAGATAGGAATGTATTGGGATAAGCAAAAGTGAAGAGTCGTTTGAGGAAGCGAAGGAATGGGGGATAGAAGTAAAAGTGGCCTCCTTTCTCTCGCATTCTTGCCCTCTTCAGCTCCTATTTCGAATTTTCCAGGCAAGCCTTAAAGGTGGGAATTTTCTCACGTTGCTAATTTACCCACTCGTGCGAATACACCCTGAGACTATAAACTTATCTCTGGGATCTCTTTCCCGCTCGACAAGTTAGAGATCTGGTGATGAAAATGCGAAAAAAAAAAATTGAAAAAGCCACCGAAAAATATATATTCGCGGTGCAAGAAGGATGATTGAACATTTTTTTCAGGCTTCAAAAAATGTTTCTCTTTTTCGAGTAATTTGAAATTTTTCACATATATTTGAATATTTTTTCCATTAAATTCCGCGAATTTTTTCTATAGGTCTTTGAAGTAGTATAAGGTAAAATAGAAATATCACGTTTCGTTGCTTTTGCCAGGGAACAATCGAAAATTAATAAAGAGAACAATAGGTCCCCGGCAGCGATGAACTGCGAGAGGAGATGGGAAAAATCGGTCAGATTCGAATAATGAAAAAACGTTGGCTTTTCCTCGCGCGGAGATAGAAACGAGTGGCGATCGCGTCGATTTTTATTTTCGAGTGCCAATAAAATTTTTTGCATGCCAGGTGTACGCCACTCTTGAAGCGAAGAATTATTATATCGTGACGCAATTGTTGCGCCGTGACGCACACTATCTCACCAAAAAATTCGAATAATTCGTAGCATGTACAAAGCTTTTCATCGCACTTCCAACTTTGTACGAAATATAGATTGGGATTTTTAATCGAGAATGAATTCGGTGAATCGTTACATTTGATTACTAGACAATACTTTGAAAAAGTAATGATTAAATTTCACGTTGATATCATTTTTTTAAATTCATTTTAAAAGGAAAGAAGAGAAAAATGTATAACAATAATTGACAATATTGACATACTATTGCAGTTCGTTGCAGATTGACATGCAATCAATTATCGTCAATTGTTTAAAAAGTGCCTCGGTTTTTGTGAGATAAGAAATGTGTCGAATTTTCAGGTACATATTGCCATCAGACTTTGGCTCCTTGAAAAATCTCCTTAAAATATATCTAATATATAAAATTCTCATGTCACGGTGTTATAGTGTTTATACTCCTCCGGAAACGGCTCGACAGATTTTGATGAAATTTTTTATGTATATTCTGTAGGTCTGAAAATAGGTTTATAACTATTTTATGTACCACTAAGTGATAAAGGTGGTTCACACCAAACATTTTATTTTTTATTTACATTTTAACCGTTCTACGACAAACACCTATTGTTTAATATCATTTTATAATTTTTAACCCGGGTCGATAGCTGATCAATTACAATGGGACAAAAAAATTAAAAAGTTGTCTGTACTTTTGAACAGACCCTCCTATCTTTATGTATCTTGGTGTGCTGAATCAGAATCTGTGGTCCATTTTGTTCATACATCGTCAAAATTTTGAGTAAATTGAAAAAAACTGTAAAAAATGTAAATTTTTATTTTTTTATGGTTTCTAGAAATTTACTCGAAATTTTGACGGTGTACGGACAAAATGGACCCCAGATTGGGATTCAGGGTAAAAAATTACATAAATATATGGTTATTTGGCCAAAAGTACAAAAAAAATTTTAAATTTTGTGACCAAGTGTTGTAACTTGATCAACTATCCCTAAAAGGTGTTTACCTGTATCACTTATTCTAACACAATAAAAACAGCACGGATTTGGGATGAGTCCTGTCTCTCTCACACAATAAGCTGTCTCTCACTTCATAGACAGTTTTTGCAGATCCGGATTGGATAAGGATTAACAAGAAAAAAATTTGTCATCGGTACAATTTATTTAAAAAAAAAGAAATAAATCATTAATTCGCAAATATTCTCTTTATCGGCTTATCTATAATAAGTAAGTTATATTTTTATACACTAGAAACAATTTATATGGCAAAACAACGTTTGCCGGGTCAGCTAGTCTCTACATAAATACAAACTTAATAATGCAATACGTAATCGGTGAATGTTTGAGAAAGCGTGCGTGATTGCTTATCACGAGCAATCGTTCATAAAATTAGCTGAAAATACCGAGAAAATTAAGAGCTCTCCGCGCGGAGATTCAACAATGCTGTGTGATTACACGGTCGCGTAAATTAGCCATTTGGGTCATGTTTTTGTATACGTATGCGAGGAACGTATGTAAATGAATATTTATAAAATGGGACATTATTCGGTCTTGCCAAGGACGGTAATTATTGGTGCTTCGGCACTCGCGAGGCGAAAACTCCTCGTAGGTGATTTATTACGCCCAGAGCTTGTGTGTCCCCAGCTGTTGCTGCTTTCGTTGAACTCGACCGACATAGGCCGAGACCGAGAATATTCGAACAAGAATATGTCTCGCTAAATCGTTTCCCCTGCGGTTATCTCACACCCTTTTTATTCACCAGACATTTCAACGATTGATTTTCCCTCTCCTTCTGACAATCAAACATTTATTCTACAACCACTTTTTCAGGTATCAATCTTCCATGTACCAATAAAGCTTCTTTATACACTATAGACTCTTATACTTGAAGAGAAATTTATACGAAAAATTGTTGTTTCTTTTTCGTGTTATGACAAATGATTCAGGCATTGATTCGAAGATTATTTCGTTTATATTAAAAAATTATCAAATTAATAATAAAAATAATGATCAGTTACATCGTTTTTTGAAATTTTGAAATTAGAAATTAAAGACCTCGAAGAGATCAATTTTTATACGTCATCGATGTACAAAAAATAGTTGTATCATGCGAGAAATTTACGATGTAAAAGTCAAAAATATTTCAAGGATTATTGAAATATATTATTTCTATAGGTATATAAAAAATTACTACGTGATGGATTTATCAATGTTGGTGACATCTTCGAAAGCATCAGGGTCTGACGTCAGCACACGAAAAAAATGAGTCAAAAAATTGTTCAATGGAGTTGATCTCCATAAATATGGAGCAGTATATAAGCCCCCACAAAAGGAGTCTCATATTTCGATGTCTTTGTCAAGAAATAAATATACCGTATAATGCAATTATCAAGAATTTTTCAACAGCAGAAGAGTCTGACGTCAATGCACGAAAGAAGAAAGAGGAGCTTAAAAAATTGTTTAGCAAAGTTTGAGCACGAGAAATATGGAATAATGGATTTTCCAATATATCGCGTCTCGAAAGGAATCTCATTACTTCCCACACATAAGCATTCGTAATCATCATTTATCTCCGCGTACTGGGTGCGCAAGAACTTGCCGAGGGATGACAGCCCCTCGGCGGGTTGTCCAAAAATAAGAGCAGACTGTTGCGAAGTGTTCCAGACTTATAATCTCCAAAACTGCGTTAATAATCACACACTTCGGTAATGATTAATTTCTTTAGGTCTGAAATATGCCATTTTTGAGGAAAATTTAAAAGATGTCGAGAAACGAGATAATTATCGAAATATATACATAAGTTATTTATTTATTAATTTATGTTTTTAATTACGTTTTTTAAAAATTAAATTATTATACAAATTATATTATAGAAATACATTAATTATATTTTATTTATTAACATCTTGGTATAAAACCATGAAGAAATTATAGTAGTTCTATCAGTACGGTCAAAACAAAAGTTTTTATGTCATATTATCTCGATACCATGTGGTTTTTCAGCAAAAGTTTATTAAGAAAAGTTGATGCTAATTGTTTCAAAAACAACATACTCAAAATTCAAGGTCATCCAAGATCACCTGTACTTGCTACGTATGTATGAAAATTTTAAAAATCGTAATCTTTTAGGATATTTTTTAAAAACTACAGGAAGTTTCTTTGAAGTACTATAAAGAGCTGTGAAAAATTTCAACAAGTTCCACTACCCAGAAGTCAAGATATCAAGAGTTGAAGATCGCAATATTTAACACGTGCTCTTATGGGAGAT
>JAPYYW010001163.1:0-67875 GCA_030522545.1 Cremastinae sp. A BG-2022a | reverse complement strand
TGTCAGTGTGGATGAAAGTGCTATCCAATTAATGCAAATAATCTCAATCCTGCTATTTTATTCTAAATAGTATTATTTCCGCTGCATTAAACGGATGCGATTTTTAAATTTGCTCGAACAGTTTTTTAACAGCGGTTTTGCTTAAAATAATAATCCATTTTTCATCATAAATGATTAGTACTATATATTTTCATTTACCCATGTAATATTTGATAGTCCGATTTTAACTTGATTAAAAAAAAGACTAAATATTGAGTTTTGTATGGTGTGGTGAATGAAGTATAAGGCTCACAGAATATATTGAGCAAAAAATTAGGGAGATTCGCATCGTCTCTAAATGAATCACCCTTAATAAAGCTGATTTCGTCAAGAGAAAGGTAAGACATTGAAAATTGAAATTTTCTTGGGTCCACGAGACCCAGTGTGACTCGCTATTTTATCGAAAATTTCCCGTAAATAACGACAATGGTAATTATTCGGGAAGCAATCTAAAAATTCATATTAGATGAGCCATAAAATGAACTTTTGGATCAGTTTTTTCAATTTTTCAATATTGATTCTTGGATTGCGCCCCGTATAATAAGTAATATTTTTGTTATTTGCAGGAAATTTTGCGATCAAATATTCTATTTTTAAAAAGACATGAAGCTCATAATCAATTTATAGTGCGCATTATACTAAATTGTATGAAGTATACGCTTAAAAGAATTGAAAAACATGAATTCAAACATGTTGAAACGGAAAAAGCAGCCGCGTTGCTGCTCGTTATATTAAAAAATTGGAAAAAAAACTGATCAAAAAATCAGTTTTTGATCCAAATTGGATCGAAAAATCAGTTTTTTGGCTTGATTAATCCTTTCTTCTATTTTTGGGTATCATATAGACCCATGAAAACTGTAATATTTTTCAAATCAACTCTATCCGCAAAAAGGTCGATATGTTCAAAAAATACTTTAATTCCTTTATTTTGCTTGATATGGTGATGGCCACGTGATATTGAATATTAAAAGAGCAAAGTAGCGAAGAAGAGAGATAAGAATGGGAGGGGAAAAATGAAGTCGGTCGCAATGGCTGCGCCGGGATAATCTACACGCACGCGTGCCTTCCTTCCCGATCATCGTCCGCGCGCGAGGATACTCTTCGAGTATAATAAACACGATCGCGGTAGCGATGAGCCAACGAAAGAGAGAACGAGAGATAAAGAGAGAAAGAGAGAGAGAGAGAGAGATATAGAGAGATATTAAAAAATGAGAATAAAAAAAATGGAGAAAAAAAGAAAGGCCTTGGCTCTCCCTTCGATCTTGCACGCCGGCACGCCCACCGCGGCTACTATACAACCGGGGCGCTATGTACTTCCAAGATCACTCGGTATTATTTATACGTACATACGCAGTCCCGAGTATATTCTTGTGTATATCCGTGGGTGTGTATGCGTTCTCGAGTATGCGAGAAAGAGAGGAAAATACTCTTCGTACACCGGCAATCAACAGTTTTACACCTGAGCCTACCGGTATTCTCGTTTCTTCGGACTTTACGATCTCGGGGTAACGAGAAAAATGGATTTATTAAAATTGCCAGCCCGGGAGCGGGGAAAAAAGCGGCGGGGATGAAATAAAGATTTTCCGTCTCGATAAGCGATTCAGTTTGTTTTTTCTCTCTGCGCGCGTTTCTCGATTTTCCAATCAAGCAGCGAATAGCTCGAGCGTGTCGAACAACAGGTCACTCCGCGAATACGGACGTACACGTGTACGTACACCGCTGTGTATCGCTGAACTGTTGGAAAATCTTGGTCGACCGGAGATCGCGGGGTCACTCGGTTCACGTCGATGGCGCGGATAGTCCCGATCGGGACTCTCCGACTCCATCCAATGAGAAAAGTGCACGAGACAAAGAAAACGAGCTGTATTTGACTTCTTTTTTTTTTCAAATGGTACAACTCATTTTTATCGAATGAACAAAATAAAAATTAACCAAAAGTTACTCAAAATAATGTGCAAAAAAATTCTAAAATTCCAGTTAAGGAGGTATATTAACGAAAGTACGAAAATGAATTTTTCCTATTGAATTTTTTTTTACAGTATAGGGTTTTTTCGATGGCTAAATTTCAAGTAGCATTATCGATAAAATAAGCGAAAATTATTCCAACAAAGTATGTTCGACATAAGCCAGAGTCTTATGAGAAACCGTTATAGCGCATGCGTCTTTTTATCAAAAAAAAAAAATATTTAGAAGGAACCTTAAAACAATATAAAATATATCTCGTGTTTATTATCGGCAAGGTTTAATTATTTACCATAAAAATATATGGTCATCGAACTTCACTTCACTCATTGAAAATCACTTTTTAACTATGTGTATTGCATCAATATTTTACATTTCAAAATTAGTATATTTGGTAAAAAAGATTTATTCAATGTTAAAAGTTATTTATTTACACCTCATTTAAAAATAAGCCAAATAGTTTCTCATTTGAGTTAGTAAGTGTCGCTATATAATATCTCTTTAAAGTAAAAACAAAAATAATAATGATAAAACTTTTTAATAAAAATATCGCGGAACGTATTTTACAATATATATTTCAAAAAGAATATTCTACAACTTCTGTTGATGTAAAAATAAAAATATATCCAGTACGTGTAACTCGGTAGACACGCCAGAAACTTGTTTGGCGTCGTTGAAAATTAATATTTCTCTTTAGTTGAAAGAATATAATATGATAAGATAAGTAGTACATCAGTTGTTTACCGATCGTTCATCATCATTGGTCTTATAGTTTATGTTCTTACATGTAATGTTAAATTTTTGCTTTTATTCGTTATAAAAAATATACCATGGAGGGACAAGAAAATTACATTTAATATTAAACATTTTGAGATGGTTAGGCTCTTGGCAAAAGAGCTCTTTAAATTAAAAAAAAATTCGCTTCACGTTTTGTTTTATTCACAGTAGTCCTGCTTTTTGCTTCAATAAAATATACTTAACATGAAAGAATAAGTAATGCTAAAAAAAATCATGGATGCTTGAAAATTTGATGTAAAATGATACAAAGGACATGTATGAAGTATTTTCATACGTCTTTGCATTTCTACTCGGGGATTATCGAGTGTCGGAGTATTCGTATGGGGGGATACACGACGAAACTTTGTACGTGTCGTGAGGCTCGGATCGATGATAATCATTCGAGCGGAAGCCGACTCTTCGCGGTTGCATCGCGTGAGCGGACAGCGCGGCCGACGATCGAATTTCCTTGGCATTCCGGCGGCGACGACGTCTACGTCGACGACGAGGATCCTTACCTCTCGCGTTCCGGGGGACTTTATTCTGAAAAGTTGTTCGATCCCGACACCATCGATATAATCCCTATAGAAAAACAAAACGAAAAATCATGAGGACGCGTACATATATACGCGAGGTATAAACAAAATCGATCAACTTTTTTATTCTCTCATTTTTTACGACTTTTTTCACAACTCTCTCTCTCTCTCTCTCTTCTTGATCAACGTCGATACTCATCAAACTTGATCTTCTCGCGGAATCGCGAGCGACCTTGAGTATATATTTTGCAGTTGAAAAATAAAAGAAAAAGTAAAAGCAGCGATCTTTGAAATACGAAAAAAAGGCTCTTTGCGAAAAAAAATGAAAGCAGAGAGAGAGAGAGAGAGAGAGCTGGGATATAAGAAAGGTGGAAGCAGAGAATCCTTTCGTTTTTTGCTCGTCCGACAGGTCATACATAGGATATAGCGATAGTAATTAAAATGAAAGGCTTTTTCTCGAATGCTTAGAAAATTCATGAGATTATCTCCGGGCCGCTCGAAAAGGAACACCGGTTCTCGTTTCATCGTACGTGACACAAAGTCGCGGAGGAAGCAGCGGAGAGGTCGTTGGAATAAGCACAGCAGCAGGGATATGCGCGGTGGGTTGGGGGCGGAGGGGGGGGAAGGATCAGGAATAGAGGCGAGTGTGCGGCGGGCCTGCTGTAAATACGGTGCACACGGGCATGTCCGAGGCATAAAGAAATAATAAAAGAAAGAGATGAGGCAGCAGGCGAGAGAGGAGAAGAGCGCAGAGGCGCTGAGAGGTATCTCGTACACGCTTCGAGCATAAGTCTATACTTATGGGCTAGGTGGTAGATATGGAGCGGTCGATAATGATCCAATATACCGGGTACATCCTCGCGAAGTAATTACAATGATGAGCGAACCGCTACCATCGGCCCTATCGCGCTCATTTCGCATCTCTTACGCCGTACAAATCTCTATACATGTATTTATAACACGTATATTATATCGGGCCCCCTGTGTACGTGCGCGCACTCGCCTCTGCTCGTCCTTTGCTCTCTCGAGAGACCTAGGCGTCGGATCGCGGCCTGTGGCATTCTCATTCTCTCCTTATTCCCATTCTTCCCATCCCCCCCTCCTCTCCCTCATCCTCCCCTGCATCCTTCAGTTTTGCTTCTGCCTCGACCTCTCCGTCTTCATCTTCGCAGCTCTCTCTCCTGCACACACCGCCGTAAGAATTGACCGCTCGCTCTCCGACCTACCGAGTTCTTCAAAAAAATTCATCGCGCGACGACACACACTGTCCAGCGGCGCGATCTCCCCTATCTTTTATTCGCCCCCCGCGCCTGGCTCGAACAACCGTTCTCTTACTCCGACG
Organism: Cremastinae sp. A BG-2022a; assembly: GCA_030522545.1. Lineage (NCBI taxonomy): Eukaryota > Metazoa > Arthropoda > Insecta > Hymenoptera > Ichneumonidae > Cremastinae sp. A BG-2022a. Next base: position 63,219 of record JAPYYW010001163.1, on the reverse strand, counting down.
CGATCATTTTTCATTCGGCGCCCTCTCTTTTCCTCATCTCTCGCCGAAAGAAATTCATTTTTTCAGCGAAATCTTACCGTTCGGAGAGTGTCTCCGGAGACTTATTTTTTGAGAAGAGACTTAAAATAAATGACGTTTTACATGTTAAAAGTATAGGTAAAGGAAATTTGTTAAGAACATGATAAAAATTAGAGAAAATGTTCTTTGTCACTGAAGAAATTTATATAAATTCTTACGTCCTTATACACGGAATGTATATCTATATTGTCTAAAAATGGCTATTTAATGGTTCAATTGTTCGAAAAATACGTAGACGAAAATTCTAAAAAAATTATATTCACGTATTTCATACGGAAGAATATTCTCTCCAAATTAGAACGAATTTTTGTCATTTCGTTATATATGTAGCCAACCTCCTTAATATTGAAACAGAGTATAGAAATAAAATGGGCCTCGCAGGAATCCGTTGCGGAGACTCCGTGGATCATCATTTATATGTATCGTGCTGCGTGTACATATAAAAGATCATTTATATGTATATCTGTGTGCATATACGAGAGATCATTTATATACACATGTATTAGATGGCTGTGTGTGCATACATATATGTATATAAAAAGGTATAATATATCCCTGGAGGCTTCTCGCAACAAGAGCAAAGAGTATATGTTCGCCGGGTCGTCACGGGGCCACGGAGCCTGCTCTGGATGCTGTGGCCTCACCGGGAATATACAAGCCTCGTGTACGCGATCTCTCTCGACTGGACGATCACCCGGAGCCACTGGAGTGAGGCTCCGCCGGAAGTGCGTTATCATCGATGACGGTTTCAACCTCGTTTGGCTTCGCGAGATACTCGCCGGCGAGCCGCGCGCGAAGTAGCTTATTTTGCCCTCGCGGGAATCGCACTCGTCGTAAAAAAGACCTCCTATGATGGTTTTCTCAATTTCTTCGTAGAATCACGACTCCGATCGTAAAAATAATCGATCGGGATTGTTGAAATATTTTGCAATGTTGTAACATCGTCGAGATTGCGAAAAATGTGGCGCGAACAATGGACGATCGGTGATTTTATCCGAGCTGTCAAAATAAGTTTCGAAAACCGGGGGATCGATTGTCAGCAATCACGGCGCGGCGGGCTCTAAACGTTTCCACGAATCGTCGAAATTGTTTTCGCGTCCCGGCGGATCGTGAAACGGTATTGTATACAGATGGGAATAAATGTGACGACGACGACGACGATCATCGCTCGCTCGTCACGATTTCGAGCTTACGGGAGAGGTGTTCGGCGAGAGACCAACCTTGCGCATCGGATAGGAACCGGTGTGCCGTATCTGACCCAGTTACGACGTCGCGCGCGCGCCGTAATCCGTTTATTCTTGCGTCCACCGAAGGCAGGTGCCTTTGGCGGTCGCACAACAATAATAACACACAATATCGCATTATCATCGGCTCGCTCGTACAAAACGAGCCGAGAAATGTCACGAGTCATCATTTTGATCGAAACAATAACGATGGAACGCGTATCGTCGATTACGAATACGCCTTGCGCGCGCCAACGTGCCTCCGCGATAATATAATGGTAATGAGACTCTTGTTATGCATTGCGGTTAACTCTCGACACTCTCCGTACAGTCTCTCTTATTTTCTCTCTCTCTCCTCAAATTTTTACTGACGCGATGTTTGCTCGTCCAAGAGACAGCTGGTCTAACCTCATATCTTCTCCCAATCTCTTTTTGACTGGCAAGTGCAGTTTGCCGACGTTGGTCCAACCATTTCAATGAGTATTTGATCCAATGTCCTTTTTACGATATAGAAGAGTGTTCGTTAGGGTGGTCCAAAAAATTACTAATTTTAATTTTTCACGGACACATGTTTAATGTTTTTGGAATAATTAAAAACGATGCCACACCAAATTTTAGCCTTTTAAAAATCTTTTTCCTTTCAAAATTTTGTAACTCAATGACGGAATAATTCACATATATGCCCTTATATACATACATAGTTTTGTAGAAAAATTGACGCTCTACAAAAAATGTCTCTTGTAATTTTTCGATAAATTGACTCCTTCAAAAGTTATTCTAGATTAAAGTATATATTACGTAAAAATTCACTTTTACATATGTAAATCTCCATAAAATTAATATAATGTAAATATTTCAACTAATTAATATCTCGTAAAAATATACTAGTAATTTTGCATTCATTTAAAAAAATTATGGTATTGTACGTTATATAATATTGCTAAAGAGCCTTTTTTAGTAAAAAAATTTCTTAAATTTTAAAATGATTGAATGACATGATTTTTTATCACTTGAAATAAAAAAAACCCCATAATATTTTATGGGGGTTATACAGATTTATACCTGTAAAGGTGAATTTTTACACAATTTCAACTGTTATCTTGAATAACTTTCGAAGGAATCAATTTATCGAAAAATCACAAGAGACCTTTTTTGTAGAGCGTCCAATTTTCTGAAAATTAAGTAAAGACATTAGTAAATTACATTACATTAGAAAAAAAAATTTGCCAATGTTATTTAAATAGGAAACAAACAATAGAAAATCATCACGTCTAAAAATTGTTTTAAAAAACTGAAATTTGGTCGGGCATCTTTTTTTTATCATTTCGAAGATATTAAACGTGTGTCCACGAAAAAATAATATTAGTCATTTTTTTTTGGACCATATCCTAGTGTCCAATTGAAATTCTCTTTTTCTCACAAAAATTTATTTTAGATCAATAAAAACCCTTGTATCTTGATTGAAACCGATGATGCAACGTTGGTACCTTTGTCCGTAAATTGAACTAAATACCATCCTGTCAAGATACATATATGGTGAAGTTTTAGTAGACTCTCCTCGAAGGAAGAACAAAAAACGATTCCTTTCTCCAACTCGTTGACAGAAAAATATTCCGCACGCTGACAAGTCGTTCAAGGACGATCGAGGTCTACGCCAATGGTTGGCGATTCTTTGACGGCCGGGCCGCCGAAGTGCGTAAAACTTGCTCGTACGCACACAGGCGAAAGCTCGAGGATATTACGGTTGATGTGCATAGGTCGTATTTATATATGCGGGGAGAGAGAGAGACGGGAAGGTTGGGGGGGGGATAAGGTGAGTACGTGGGCACCCAAGTGCAGGATCGTAACGGCGGATCGCCGTGAGGGCTTTGGAGCCCTTTCTCTCTCTCTCTCTCTCTTTCTCGTTCGCTGCAAGAACTCCCTGACGTCTCGGTACGGGGCACCGCGGGGAATGTACGAGGAAGAGTACACGACGAAGGTGAGGCCAGAGAAGAGAGAGAAAATAAGAGAGGGGAGGGAGGGAGAGAAAGAGAGAGAGAGAGGAGTGAGGTCGATCGGGATAAACATCTGAGCCCCGCCCGGCACCCGAGGCTGCTGTTCAGCCTCTTGTTGCTTCTCTTCCCTGTCTCTCTTATTCCGCTCTCCTGCTCGGATGCTCCCTTCTCTCCTCCGTCTTGCTCCTACTCTTATTCTTACTTCTTCGTCTTTTTGATCTTGTTCTACGTTGGCTTCCAATCTTCTCCTCTTCTTATCCTCCAACTTTTCTTCGTCCTCTTCCTCCGGCGACGACCTTCCTACGTTCCAGGCGAAAGCGTCCGCTCTCGCTCTTTCATCATTCGGTGGCCTTTCTCTTCATTCTTCTCCCAGTTGCGCGCAGCAAGCTTGTAAGTTCTCCGGCACCGTTCTCCTTTATTTCTCACTCTTTCTCTCTCTCTCTCTCTCTCTCTCTCTCCTCGCGATCCTTCCATTCTTTCAGACATTGGCACTTCTTCTTGCGACCCAGAGCTTGCCACTGGGCAGCGTTGTACTACCGTTTTCGATGCTGCCGTGCAACCTCCTCACCTTCGACTCCGCATTACTATACTAGACTACGAGTATTTCTAGTTTATTTTTCTCCGCGTCGCACGTTCAAGTTTAACGACTCACGCTGGGAATCGGATTCGCCGCAAATCTCAAATTCTAGCATCGGAATAATGTAGTAAGTCATCGTAAAATTTCTGAAAATATAACCAAAAATTGTGAGGCGCGTGAAAATCGTGAGACAGAATTTCTTAAAAATTTGCAAGAATCTTCTTTAAGATCATGTCGAAATGTATGTCAAATTTTATGAAGCTTCGCACCATCTAGTAATCGAGATATTAATTTTGTTGAAAGTCGTCGAATTTTTTGATCTCTCATAAGAGCCCATATTAAAAGTGGCAATTTTAAAAAATAAGTATCTCGATATCCACATGGTGAAGTCTCTTTAAATTTAGCACACATGTTAATATGATGTCAAAGAAGATCAGTAGAAATTTTGAAAAAATTCTGTCTCAAATAGTTAACATGTACAGTCAAACTTTTGAATAGACTGTCCCACTACCTTAAGACTCGTATACGATATTCAAAGTAAACACAATTTATTTACCATTTTCTACATTGAGACGGGAAATTTTCCTTCACCTAGCGCAGCCTGAGTCTACGGCTGTCAGAGCTTTGAATTTTATAAATATTATTAATATTGTCGGACGCCAGTTATTATAAAAACTGACAATATATTTTTATTTCGATAAATTTGACTAATTTGCTTTCTGGGCATAAGAGAGAGGGTTCAAACCAGGGACCCGAAGGAAACCGTGAAAAGCATGGCTCGAGATGAGTATATAAAATGAATCTTTTGACTTACTTGCGAAGATGTTTTATTCTTCTTATTCTTAGCGTCCTTCCCACAGGTTTCACAATATAAGTTTGACAATAGATTTTACACAATATTTTCTACAATAGGTTTGACAATTATTTTGACGATATATAATTAACTTTACCAACGATCCTCGAGGATGTTATAATTATGATCTTTATTGACGTCTCCGTGTAGCTCGATCTAAATCTATGACGAGAGTGTGTAAATTTTCGTCGAACGTACCGCTCTCGATATTGTCACGTGATAATCACGAATCATTTGGTAATCACGATGGTATCCTTACGCGCTTACTTTCAAATATTGTCGAGCTTAGGCGTCGAGGTAAAAAAACAACATTATAATTTTTACAATATAAAAATAAATTATTAAAGATTTTTCGTTTTGTAAATTTTATTAAAAAGTACAACTTAAGTTGAAAAATCATTTTATATTTATACCTAAAAAATGTAATACGGACAACGTGTCAAAATTTCGTTACGAGTCTCGGTTTGATCACACGGCTCCCACCGGTATCTATGGGATGCCTGACTTCCGCATATATATACACGCGTCACTGATTCTGACTTTATTCCCTGCGAAATCCAGAGGAAAGGAATCTCCGGTATATAGGAGAATACTTATTTTTCAGTGAATGCCAGAAAACAATATAAGCATCGAGAATATAAAACGAGCGATCGGAACGAACGGCTGCAGTTTCTTATCATTTTTTAGCCCGGAGTCCGCTTTCCGGTCCATTCACGAGTCAAGTTTTTCCATGCGAGAAGATTCTAACGTCCTTACGGCATAATATTATTACGGGCTCGCGTACGACGGTGAAACGAGCGGGAGTTGGTTCGCGCGGACGAATAAGAAGAGCTGTGAGCTCGTACGCAGCAGGGATAAAAGGATCGACGAGAGGACTCTCTCGTTTCGTGCTCTTCATCCCGAGAGAGAATATCGCGGGACGTCGAGCTGAAAACTTCTTATTCTCGAGACCGCGCGCGGAGTGTGTGCTGTCTTATTTTTATTCTTATTATTTCTGCGCGCCTTTTTATCCTCGTTGCGCTCTCTTGCGGTTCGTACAGTTTCCCCTCGATGCCTATTGAATAGTTTACGGCTTTTAAATAAGCGGGGCCCCGCTCGTTCCCAAACAATTTGCTCGTCCCGCAGATTGCTCGTAAATAAAGATAATCTATTCGACCCGGAAGATAAAAATCATCGGTCCCGTCCCTCGGGTCCTCCCGTAGAAAATCCTTCACCGTTACGCGCTTGCCGCGACCGCTCATCTCGCGCGTCCTCCGTCCTCGCGAGCGCGATAAATCGATAAACCGGAAAAAGCGAGAATACGAAAATTTCCACGCAGAAATTTCTTCTCGAAGGTGTTTCGTCGCCCTTTCTCTCTCTCTCTTACACTCTTTCTTCCTTGCTTCACGCGAGGCTCCTTCGAGGGTGAACGATCCTCCAGTTATTCATTTTTACATCGCTCATTGCTCGGATTTTACGAGGCAAAAATTATGAAATTGCACTTTGTGAGCCGATCCTTATTCTTTCCCTCTCTCCTCGTTCTATCTCGCTCCGGACGCTCGCTCTTCATCCTTCCGTGCTTTTCTCACTCGCGGGTCCCCTCCCCGCCGGAGACTGCTTCACCCTCGCTAAAATCAGCCTCCGGCAACGAGTGACCCTCGCTTGAACTCGCTCTCGACTCTGACGAAAAGTCCATTCTCGTTTTTTATCGCACGCGCGCCTTTTTTTTCCTCTCTCTCTCTATATATATATATATATATATATATATATTATCTGCCCTTTTTCATTTTCGAAACGAGCGCGAACGGCAGAGTTTCTTGAGAAACGAAAGAAAACCCGTTCGCGTACTTTCTATTATTTCTTCCCGAGGAATTTGCACACCTCTCGCCGTAACTTTTATTTTCTCGAACGGGAGAATTAGCTGGAAAAATGGTCGAGCGCGGCGCGCACACGGGGCCGCTCTAATTGTCGACTTAATTCGTATCGATAAAAGCGCGAGCTCGTAACCGAGCCGGCCACGCTGAAACGTCCAGAAATGTAATAACATCAGAAATCGCATCGAGCCTAGTTTGGAATAATAACGCTCCCGAGCTCTCTCTCTCTCTCTCTCTCTACAGAGTTTACTCGCTGATTGGATACCAATTTGGCATCGACGTCGCTGCAATTCCTTCCTTTTTCTCTCTCGCTTCCCCTCTCCCCTCATCACCGTTTTTTCATCCTTCGCCTCTCGCTGTTAATGAACTTAACGCGTCGACTCTTATGACAGTCACGCGCATGCAGTGTATCCTGCTCAGGCCTCCTGTCACTCGTTCTCCCCGTTTTATTCTTAATTATCACTCTCTGCTCCGATTTCTCAACTATTTTTCTCACAAACGTGACATTTGACTCGCACATCGGTATTTTGTCCCCTTGGTCTTAATAAATCTCAAAACCATAAGAAATAATAATCATAAAATTTCAAAATAATATATAAATCGAATTTTGCATTCATCGTCGATTTTTATAATTAAAGTAAATACAGAATGCTTTTAACCTGATGTTGAAGTATTGATAATGATGATCGTCGATACTCGTCGACGATGAATAAAAAGGTTATAGCCATTTATTCATTTATCATATTGGTCAAATTTGATACAAATTCTTAGATTTTTCTGCACAATAAAAACAAAAGCAAAATAAGCGGGAAATGATGCTATATTTTAAATTAATGGATGTTTTAAAGGTAGAGGAAGTAGCTAGTAAATGATTTCTCCTAATAGGTTTTTACAAATACGGAGTTCTAAAGTGCGAAGAAATCTGTTGGAGATTAATAGGTTTTTTCCTAAAGAAGTTATAAAAATGCGAAAATTCGACTGATTAGAAAATTGGCTGAATAAAGTAAATTATATTGAGGGAAAAGAAAATTTTAATTCAAGTGCGCGCGGTAATTCAATGCATTATATTTTTATTTTTATTAACCGCGGAGCATATTCGACAATGTGTATTTTTCTCAACATTTTTTCAACGAATTTCGTCGCCGTCACCCAATACTTTATTTCTTTAGCTCTTATATCGCGACTCTGCGCTCATTACGGACTTTTAAATTTACTTATTCGTCGGTGTTTGCGGCCCGTGTGGCGCGCGAGATAAAAAATGTGTTCGCGTTCGCCGACATTCGTCATAATAAAAATTCCTGGCTCCGCGCGAATATGGCTCCGAAATCGTGTGCCCCGTTACAGTTTTTACGTCTCTCTTACCGAATACGGGGCTCGTCACTTCGCGCTCTCTCGCATTCCCGGACGATTCTTTTTTTCCCTCCTCTGCCGCACCACTCGCGAATGAATTCGTCTTCCGCGAACTCTGCGGCGACCGGGAAACGGGATGCGACTGACGACGTTCCCAGATACAATTAAATATACATATCCCGTCGAAAGTTAAACAGCCTCCAACAAATTATACTATCAGAGGGACAGAGAGAGAGAGAGATGCGATGAAGCAGGTATAAGACCTCGTCGTAAATCAATGAAGAGATAGCGTGAAAAGATCGAGAATTCGAAAACGAGAACTCTTTTTATCATATCTTATTCTCTTTTCTTCAATTCTCCTGCAGCGAATCCGATTTTGGTTCAAGTCGTTATTTCGGACATGTACTTTTATCTCGGTGCGAAACCTGAAAAGAGATACACGCGATTATGTGAATGGCGAGCAAAAAAAACGAAACAAATCTATAAATAAATAAATAAACAAATAAAAATTGAATGTGTACAGTGTATGTATACATATACAATATATATGAAAGGAATTGAAACGAGATACAAAGACGCGAGAGTGAGGGAAACGAAGGAGTAAAACTATACATCGCCCGGCGGCTTGAATTTTACAACCCTTGCCAACGTCTCAATTAAATCTTTGAAATCTCGAACTGTTTATATAGGCGAGAGGAGGGTACGGCTCGGGACGTACAGATATTCATTGGCTATATAATACCCGAACACGTTTGTATACTTCGTATGCATATGCATGTATCGGTCGTTTTGTCGCCGAGCTATAAATTTAATGCCACGGGCGTATCCGCGCTCGCCGCGTGATTCCCTCCTCTCCCCCCCCCGGCTTCTTTTTTTCCGCTCTTTCCGTCACCACACGATTCAGGACCTCGCGGCTTTTATTTCTCCGACGTCGCTTTCTCGTTGTCGCCTCGGACGTTCCCGGTGACGATGACTTCGGCCCGCCGAGTAATCCTGAGGGTTCGGGTGACGAATTCGTAAAGTCCCCGGCGGTTACCGCGCCGGCCGATTCCCTCTCTTATTCTTCACGTCAGTTACTCCCGGGATTAAGACACTCGGCTTTTCACGGCGACTAATCCCCTCGGAGTCTCGGAACTCGAAAAAAATGTACGAGCGGGCAGCACCGAAGACTCACCGCGCGCGGAGAAAAGTCACGAGATATCCCCGCGGGACCCGTCAACTTTCTGGCTAAATTTTACGAGAATTCTCGACTGCGTTATTGCCGCGAGGAGCCTCGGAAATAAAAAAATCCGTGGGACGTCGAAATCAGACTCGTCGCATCCCGAAGCCAGTAAACAGTCGAGTTTAAGTTCTCGAATTCCGATCGTTAGAGCAATTATCCGGTAGTTGGGATTGGCGTAAAGCGACGAAGAAACGGCAAATTTATTTTTCTTTCTTCCATACACACCATTTTTTTTCGTTTTTGAAAAAATTCGCCCGAGCACAGCTTTGGCTGCTGATGGCGAACAAGAGTCGATGTTTCTTCGCCGTTGGCGCGTCCACGGCGGACTTTCTCACGTCCCGGCACCAGGAACAGAAGCACCAGCACTTCTCAGTCATCGTATAACGACGCGTTAAAACTCCATCGGACGGCGTTACGCGGCCGTATTCCCCGGCGAAGCGTGTAATTCCGGAGGCGTTCTTCATATTCCGCGAAGACGGGAGTGCGGCGCTTAAGGCCCCCGGAAAAGGAACGCAGAGAAAAGACGAGAAGCCGGAGATGAGAGGAAGAAAGAGCGAGATGAAAGATTATGAAGTACATCAGAGGATGGCGAGGATATCCATCGGGGACAAGGACAGAGTGTCGAGAGAGAGGAGATTTCGCTTAATGCTCGCGCTCTCTGAAGATACGCGCCAACCTCCGAATGGCGAACGCATTAAGGTGCGTATACATTTGCGAGTTGGACCGTTCGTTCTTTGAAATTATTTCCACTCTGCCAATTTCCAGCTATATGTACCAAAAACCACCCTCCGAGCATATTTTTATGTAAAGTAATTTAAAATAATATTATTATTGTTTTTCTTAAGGGGGTAGGCCACTCTATATAGCGACCGAAAAAATAGGCTTTTTGCAGATTTTTTTTCAGAAGTACTGCAAAATAAATCGAGATTATAAAAAGGGCGTTTATTAGACATATCAGTGACAGTATAAAATAATTTTCTTGAAACGATTAATTTCAAAATGGCGGCTGTGCAACGTTCTTTAGATGACGTCTCCGTTTTTATAGGGTCCACGGCCGGACAATAAATAGCTTCTGTAATTTTTCAATTATGACGAGCCGTACAGAAGTATACGTAGAGGTTTTTCGATATATTAATTTTTGGAAAAATGGCACACTTTTAAAGTGAACAGTGACAAATTTGCCTAAAAAATCATCAGATAATTGTTAATAACAAATGATCTATGCAATATTAGAAAAACCCCTACGTACTTTTATAGACAATATATTTTTGAAGATATATTTTGCAAGTTTCAAGTTAATCGATCGAAAATTGTCCGAGTTATGTTTTCGGTCAACTTAAAAAATGCGGTTTTAAGATAAACGCGTTTGAAGTTTTGAGTAGACTCGCTGTGAACCCGGCGGTCTTGTACTAAAATTCAAAAAACGAGTATAGTTGGAGATTTTTCCTCACCCTAACCTTTTGAGACATCATTTTTGAGGTCCTAGAGGACCATTTAAAAAGAAAAAAAAAGAAATCGATTTTTCGAAAATTCTAGAGTGGCTTACCCCCTTGAGAGAACGGTCAGAAACAAAATCATATTTAGTGCACAATAAATAAATATACGGTTTTCAGTAAAACTAGGCAATTCAAACACGCGCTTTGCACGTTATTCTACTTCCCGAATCAAATTGACTTTTTGCGGATCTGTCAATGTAATCACTATGGAAAAAAAAACGAAATTTCCGAAAGCCAATCAGAACCTCGTAAAAGCTCTATTTCATTCTAAGCGTGACAGTTCTACTTTATATAAATAAGGAAAAAGAAAAGCAATTAATAAATCACGCATTTCTGTACCAGATGCAGATTTAGAATCTTTAGGACATCAATATAATAATAACATATATATGTTTGTCAAAAATGGCAATATTTCGCGAGAAATTTCGAATCCGGTCTCAGACTTGGGAAGGATGAACGGTTCGCGGCTCGGAAATGTATTCGCACCTTTAGCTCGACGCCGTTGCTCGCGGTACGGTACTCGGAGGACGGAATAGGCCCCTGGAAGTCAAATATAATGCGGAGAGGTGCATTCTCGCCGCAGCAGTCGATCTTTTGCGATGGGCGAGTGAACGGGCGAGGAGAAGGGAGAGAGAAGCCTTATCGTCGAGCCCATCTTATCAAGGGCGGCCAGAGTCGCTAGAGGGAGGATAAATCATCGGGTTGCCGCGACGGGGTACCTTTAATTACCGTCGAGGGCGCGCGGCAGTCCAAGGAAAAATATGAAGATGTAATGCTCTCGCGTATAAGATTTCGCTGCTGCCGTTGCTGCCGTACGGCTCGCCCCGCTGATCTTCTTCCATCCAACCGCGTGCGTGCTGCGAATCGAACCGAGCTCGAGCGGGCGACCAGCAGAAACAAGATATAGGAGAAAGAGACGAGAACCCCATAAATAATGCCGAGTAAGATGCCGAATACCCGGTTTTACAGCGTCAAACCTCTCTTCTCTCCTTCCTTTTTTCTTTCTTTCTTTCTTTCTTTCTTTTATTCCTCCGCGAACTTCCACTTGAATTTTCGGACGCGACGAAAACTGCGCACCGAGTGTGTAGAAATTTAAAGGAGAGCTTCAGGATTGGTATACACGGGATGTGTGTGTGTGTGTGGAAAAGCTTCGATGCGAGCCGGGTTCAACATCCTGACGTATCCTTGCCACGCCTCTTCGAAACAATGCGATGGTTAGAGCTAACAAGCTCTCTCCTCTCGGCGGCGAAGATCTCCGCGAGCGCCATTCAGACTCGTTCCGCGTATTTCACTCGCGCACTCCCAATCCCCCGTCCGTTATTGGCTTATATTCAAACTGATAACCGGGAAGCAAATGGGAATCACATCTATCTCGAGAACGGTCTCCGGATGACCCGGGACGTAGGACGTTTACCGAAGAACGCTCGTGGCGTCTCGTTATCCCGGTCAATGAGAAATTTTGCTGGATAAAGCCGAGGGACAAGCGTCGCGAGGCGCGAAGGTACGCGCGGGGCAAGATCGACGACTTATCCTCTATAACGAATGAATCGGTACGCCTCGCTGGATCGCGTCGACGCGAAAAGTCGTTCGTTCGTTGTCAATCGCGGTCAGGGAACGTCCCAGGGATTTAACGGGGTAAATGTCTCGGCTATTCACGGAGTGGCGAGTCCTTCTCTCCTTTTCTTTTCGTTTCTCTCTTTATCTACGAGGGTACAAGGTGTTCCCGTCCCGATGTACCGACCTCGGGCTGATGTACTGCGCGGGGAACGGACGGGAACAACGCGAATCCGTGAAAGACGCTCGCGTGCTCCTCGCTCCGTCTTGTCGCGCAAAGGACACGTCGTCTCTCCCTCTGACGAGGAGCGAAGAGGGCTCTCTCGATCCCTCAGTCTCTCTCGCGAGAACGGTGCAAGGCTATTGCCGTGAAGGAGCGCAAAGAGAGACATAGAGAACGATAGTTGGACATTGAGCGACGGGCTGAGGAGGAGAAAGAGAGAGATTCTCTATATCTCGCTAGCTTTTTTTTAACCGCAGCATCGCGCGGGGCCTGCTGAAAGCGCGAGCGGTTCTCTTGGAATTCAATGGACATCCTTCCGTCCAATCCGCCTCGGTCGATATCCACTTCTCTCTCGCTCATAGCCATAAGAGGGCCCAAATATGGCAAGGAACAGACCGCGAAAGCACCAAGACTCCGTAGGTACCATAATCGGTAGTCGAAGCACGGTTCGCACAAACACAGGCGCGTCGTCGTCTCCCTATCGCTTCCTTCGCAGACCCCCCCGTACATTGTATACCTTCGCCTTTTTTTTATTCTCTTTTCGTTCGTCTTAAATCTTCATCGCGAGAAGTCAACTATGTTCACCTCCGCGATTCTCGATATACGATTACCTCCATTCTTTCCAATAAAATTCTGTCCTCGTATCTCATTTTATTACCTACCTCCGTCTCTCACATTTCTCAATAATTTTGACAGTTATTCCAATAATGTACCTAAAAAGTAGACCATAGAAAATTAGTCTTCTATATTGTCTACAAATTTTAATATATAGGCGTAACACAATTTCTTCATCGTTTTTTTTGTAGGCTAAGTCAAATTTAAATAGACTTCAGACATCCGCATAAAAACTATTTTCATGAATTTTAATAGATACGGATACGATCTTATCTTGTCAGAAATTTCTTAATGATTCTGGCAATTAGTTCTTACTGCATCGATCAAAAAAATATATGCTATGAAATGTAGTATTCGATTTAATCACATCACCGTAGATATTCATACATCATTTTTGGGACTATATAACATCTGTTTAAGGAGGTATTAGCGATACTTGGCTAGTCAAATGACATACTATTTGGCTAATTTTTAAATGAGGCGTAAATAAACGACTTCTAAGATTGAATAAATTTTTTTTACCAAATATAAGAATTTTAAAATGTAAAATATTGATGTAATACACATAGTTAAAAAGTGATTTTCATCTTTAGGTTATAATTTGACATCGATTCACTCAAATAAAAGTGTCATATCTGATATAATCAAATAATTCACTGAAAAGTTCGATATATTTTTTTTTTCGATCAAAGAGTGGATGCTAACGGTTTCTCATAAGACTTTGGCTTATGTCGAACATGCTTTTTCGGGATAATTTTCGCTTATTTTATCGATAATGCTATTTGAAATTTAACCGTTGAAAAACTAGATCAATACTCTATATCGTAAAAAAATTCAGTAGTAATAATTTATTTTCGTACTTTCGGTAATACCTCCTTAATAAAACTTATAAATAATATAACAGTATATTATTTTGAATAAAAAAACGAATGAATAAATCAATATATATATTTTATTATGGCTTAACCGAAAGTTACACATCCCAAGATATTTTGATGAATATAAAATAATAAAACTAACCTCTGTATAAAAGCTATATCTCTCACATCGTATCGCGTCTTACTATCACAAATAAATGAGTAAAATGAAATAAAAGTATTGAAAAAAAATTGAATATCTTTTATTCTTAAGGACGTTATGTTCAAAAACGAAAATGATGGAAATATTTTGAAAATTTTACACAATAATAAGTATCATCTCTAAATGGTTGTGTAAAATTTTCACGACGATTAGGAAGCTCCTCATTAAGATAATAATTGTTAAAAATATATAGCTATTTTTAGTACCTTTCCATAAGAGCACGTGTTTGAAGTTACAATTTTATATAATAGATATCTCGGTAACGAGTTTCCTAATTTAAGTGAGATTTTGCACTAATCTTTGTATGGCTTTAAAGAAGCTTCATCTAATTTTTCAAAAAAAAATGTCATAATTTTTTTATATTATCACATAGAGAGTAAACGTTGAATTTCAAATATGTATGTTTTTCTTCAGTCGATTTGCAGCAACTTTTCTTAATAAATGTTTACTCTCAAACGACTTCGTACGGGAGAAAAACGTTGTCGAACTTTTGATTTTTTGCTCTACGGACTCAACACCCTTAAATGTGAGCGTTGAAGGATTAGGAAATGTTGGTATATTGCGTCGTTGATGGTGGAGCTGTCAAATATAGCGGATGGTCGTATATGTTGGAGAAACTCGGGGGGTTTGGGAGGAATAAAAATAGAAGTAGGGATGAGAGACCTTCGAGAGGTCGCGCGGCGGCAAGTTATTGCGCGGCGGCGGTGCACCGCACCACCAGCCAGGCCAACTGGGAGCAAAGAGGCTGGCGCAAGTGAGCAAAGTCCTCGGCACGAAACGGAGAGCTCTTTGACTACTCGTGACTTAAACTCCCGCCCTGAAAACTCGCGGTTGTCCTTCTCTCTCGCGTTCACCACCACGCGGCGGCGATATATCCCCCGACGAGAGTATTCCCGGGGCCGCGACTGGGGATCCTTTTGCAGCTGGAGGTGCTGCGAGTGCGCCCGATTCTGGTTTTCTGTGGCTGCTGGTTGCTCCCGGTCGCGCTGGATCGGAGCTCCTCTCGCTCGCTCGCCCGCTCGGCCATCTCCGTCCCGCTCGACTCGGGCTGCCTTTCACGGTCTCTGCAGCGCGCGCGAGACTGAAGAAGACGGGGAAAAAGCAGAGGACGAGAGAGAGAGAGAGAGGGAACGCTCCGTGCCACGCCATGTGACTGATACCCCTTCTCTCGGCAGGTTGACGAGTCCGTGGGCCTGCCTACCTGCCGCCCGTTGCCCCGCTCCCATTACGACGCGGACTCTCGCGGCAGGTGCACCAACCTCAGTGTGCTACTCCGCGCTCCAGCACCTGCGTGCGCTCCGAGCCTGCTCTTATTTCTCTCGACGATAAGTCCGCGCCCGCGCTCATCCCCCCGCTTCTCCACGGGGCCTGCCTCATCGTATTTATAACTCTTCCCGCGATCGTCTCGCCGAGGCTCCCGAAAAATTGATTTTCCGCTTTTTCCGCGAGTGCCCGATACGCGCGACCTGTCGAACGATGAAAAGTCCCGACGCCCCGACAAACGGCTATAAAGAGAGATCGAAAGACACACGTGGCTCACCTATCGCGCTGCTCCGCGACTCCTCGCCGATGTGCGCTCGAGGCATTTGTAAACAACGGTGAACGCGATCAAACAGACACGCTATTTATCCTTCCCCTCCTCCCGGTGTGTCGCGTTAAACATTTTACCTCCCGGGGAAACAAGAAGAGCCGTTCCGTGTCAACTGTGCTCGCGAACGCGACGAGAGCAAATAAAATTCGAGAAAAGAGAACGGTGAGTGGAAATTATAATCGAGTCAGTGTGCGGAGTGCGGAAATAAATAATATATTCGAGCGACGACGACAAAAGTATCCTCGATCGAGGATTCGCGCATTGGGTGCATTGTATAATTCTAAACATTGATAAAACACACATAGCGAGTGACGAAATATTTCAGAGTCTGCCGATCGACGAGTGAGAAAAATTATTGCCGAGAGTCCGGAGTGACATTTTTGCTATATATAGTGGTGCTAACGAGTAAAATATCGTCGAAGCTGTGCGCGAAGGGTCTTCCGTTCGTATGAGAAACTCGCATAACCCGGGCTCCCCGTCCATCGAAGGCGGTTACGATACGTGAACGACGTACAAAGTGTGTCTCGCACGGCGTTGCTACTCGTTGTTGTTTCCTCCCATCGCACGTATATCTCTCGGCTGCCAACGGTCACGAGCGCGAGGTGAGAATCCTCCGCCGAAATTCGCTCCCCGCTATATTTAATTCAACGACGCCGCTCGCGCTCTGTCGCGCGCCTTATCAGCGGAAACGAGGCAGCAGCTGCGCGGACGATCGTCTAGGCGAAAAGAAGCGAGTCGACGCTCTGCTGATGCTTCTTTTCTTCTTCATTCTTTTTTTCCTCAACTCTCTCTCTCTCTCTCTCTTCGCTTCCCCTATTTTTTTTTCTCACTCTCCGCGCACTCTTCTCCTTTTTATTATTTTGTCCGCTCTGTTCCAATATATATATAGCGTGCTGGCGCACACGCTCGCGTTTTTAGCCTCCGTTCGACTTATCGGCCGCGGCTATCTGTCTCTCGGAACTCCGCCGTCGTCGCCGTCGTGTTTAAAAACTCCGCCGAGTGTGGGTGTGCAGCACCTCGTCACTTTTCTCTCCTTCTCCCTCCCGCGGTGTGTGCGCCTCTCCGAGACGTCCTCGTCGCTTTTGTTCGTGTCCCTCTCGGCGGATTGCACGTGCGTCCTCGATAACGAGTCTCGACCTCGGTACACCCGACGGCGAGGTGTGCGCTTCTGGGTCCCCCCCTGGGATCGCTTAACTGTACTCCATTACTGTCCGAACGATACGACACAGGTCGCAGTTCAACGGTGAAAACCCGCGCGACACGACGCACCGATTGTCGCCTTATTATCGCCATCAGCAAATTAGGCAAAAAACTTTGAAAAGTATTATAGATAAAGTCCGAGGATAAAATAATACGAATTTTACATATATATATATAATAAAACAATAATATTAATAATTTGATCGGTCGTCAAAATAAGTTGCTCATCGTCTCTCTCTTATTCTCGTTCGATTCTTTCTCATTTCTCTTCGTCACTTGTTTTTTTTTCTCTGTATATAAAAGAAATATCGCTGCGACACTTTTTCATATAATAACCCGATTTTACCGTAATTGGCACGATGATTCTCGACTAACAGCCTCGACGCTTTTTGACCCCGTCCGCAGGACGAGAAGCGGAGTGGAGATGTCCGCGTCTCGCTGAGAGAATGAGGGAGCTGGACACCGAGAGCCCCGTCGTCTGGCCAGCCTGGTGTTACACCGGTGAGTCCAAACATTCGAAAATCAATAAAGCGACTGATCAAGTTCCATAATTATACCGCGTGAGCGTTTCAACGAACAATCGAACAATATTCGAGGCTATATATTCCGGGTACTGTGTGTTGAGAGATACAAAGAAAAAATAAACAGGAAGGCAACAATATCTTGTTCGTCGTGTGCGTGCTAATCGCGTTACGCTTCGTTTCTTACGCATCAATATTTACGAGACGGCGGCTCGTGTGTCCGGTGGTGTGGATCTGCGTAATATTATTTTTATTTCGGAGCGGCCGGCAAATGTCAAACGCGGGAAAGGATCTCATCGTCGTGGATCGAGAGGTCGCGTGAGCCATCGATAGAAAAAAAAAAGAAAAATATCGAAAATATTCGAAGGTTCGTGAATTCACCAATTTTTAAAAATTCATATATTATTGTGGTATATATGCTCCGCGAGAAGAAAGTGAAACTGAAGTAGAACGATCCGCGATATCGTTGCTGCTCCAAATATGATAACGGACTCGCTCATCGTTCACCGGAGTGATAATCGAACGTGAAAATCGATGAGAGCCTCCGGGCGTTCGATAGAGCTCGGATCGCTGATGGTTTTTTTCACGCCGGAAGGTGCACCTCCCACCATTTATTCCTCGAACTCATCGACGACGGGGCAATAACGTGTGCGTGCTCGCGTACCCATACACACTCATTTATTATCAGTGTACAAAGCAAACTTTTGCAAATTCCCCTCATCTCTCCGAGGTTTGACGTTTTTTAAAACAATTCACAATCAACTCCAAACAGAAAACTTATATATACACACACAAAATCCGAAAAATCAATTTCATAAAAATAACTGTCATCGAAGAATTTTTATTTTCGGTCGGAGAATAAGTTTAATAAGATGTAGAATAAATTTTTGTTTTCTTTGAACTTTTGTAATATAAAAAGTGATATCGCGCGTAGAACAATAACGGATAGGAAATCACTAAGAGTTCCGCCCGAGATAATCACATCGTCAGGTCTTATCTCGTTTCTAATCATTCGCGATGATCCCCGATTCGAAGCACGAAGAGCTAGAGTCCGCACACGTCGCGTTTTTCGACACAAAAATATAGCGAGTCGGGAGTTGCTGATGATTAGGCGAAAATTCCGGCGAAACGGTCTAGGGGGCAGGAATCGAGAAAAAGAGAAGAAAAAGTATGACAAGGACGACAATAAGGAGCCCTGCTATTCGTAACGCAGCTGTTCATAAATTTCACAGTGTCATTCGCCTGTGTGTTCGTTATTGAAACTGCTGAGGCTGAATTCCTCGCTATCTCCATCCTTTTATTTTCTTGTACTCCGGTACAGTCCGGGGACGAAGTATTTCGTGACAAGGATCGAGCGCTGGATCCTGGAACGAATTCACTCGCGAGATAATGGCACCTCTCTCCTCTCTCTCTCTCTCCTCTCTCTCTCGCCTTTTCTCTTTCTCAGGCGCGATTAACAGAATACGCTATTTTCTTCCATCCGCCTTATAACGTGTGTCTAATTGCGAAACTGAGAATTTCTCTATTTCGTACCACACGATTATTATCGCCGTGTACTACCGTTGTAATGTAAAATCGTGTACCACATTCGGCCAGTCGTGATCGTGGCGCATCCTCTATCAAGGATGAATATATATATATTCCATATAGCGTTTTATTCGTCTGCTGGAAACAATCGTTCGCGAATTATTATTACGAATAATAAAATAAGCACACTTCAGATCCTCTGAGACATGTAAAACACTTCATTATATGATGATCCATTGAAATTTCATCTAAATTTGAAATGTTGAAATGCGCAAAAAAATTGGACGACGATTGAGCTTTTGCGCGCGTCTGTCGAAGTCGGCCGATAATCGCGTGTTTTAACGAGGAACAATCCTAGATGTCAGTCCGGGCAGTCATGCTTCCATAGTTAATCACTCCTTGGCACCGATAAAGATAAATAAAATAAATAAAACGAGCTGCGAAAAAATTAATACCGTTTATCCAATTATACGATATTTTCCTCACGCGCTCATCCGTCTTGTCGTCTCCGATTAGGCACGCACAGAAATAGCCAAGTCCGGAGGAGGTCTATATACTCCCCCCTCGAACTATTCAATGGATGACGAGAGTCCTGACACTTTCATTCTGCCGCATAACGTTTTGCCATTTTATTCATTTTTTTTTCGGCTCTTTTATTTTTTATCATCAATTTGTTATTATTCGTTCTGAATTTTTTTAACGATTATTTTTAAATGATTTTTCCTTCTCTCTTTCTCTTTCTCCCCGTGGTGCGCGGAGCAGCGTTTATCAGACGAAGTACCAATAATCTTCGCGCAAGAGCCAGTCACCTCGTTTAATTGCCTCTTTCACGTTTCTCCAACTTGATGCTGAATCGAACGTTCTCCATTATCTTTGAGCGAGTGTGTGCTCGCACACACGAAGCCCGAGAAATAAAAGTGTGTCACGAAACGTTCTCTCTTATCACTTACATTGTTGTCATTTTTTCATCGTTTTGCCCTCTTCTTTTTTCAAAACACACTCCTACGCCTCGTAATTTTTTACATAAGAACAGAGAGAAACGCCTGCTGAAATAACACAGTTTGAAATGTATATCTCTTTTCTGTTTGCAGTCTCGTAAATATAGCGAATAAAGCACTTCTACGATTAAATTCTTTATTTTTTTTCGCCTCTCTTTTTCTCGAACTGATTTTTTTTTTACTATAACTTTGCACAATGAATACAGACACACGAGCAGCGTGTGTGTATTCCGAGAAACTTTGTTCGTAAACCGAAGATAAGTCTCAGCAGAGCTTCGTACAGAACCTCGCGATAAAAAACTTTATTGAATCGTGCTACATCGATCAATCGTAAATGAGCGATCAGTCACGATCGACGTTCAATTCTAATGACTGTCATTTTTTCACAATGTTTTTCTCTTCACTATATATATCGCGAAGAAGAAAAAGATCCGTGAACGATCGCGCGCCGGTTGCTTTTTATTATTTTCGTTAATTAATTTTTTGTTGTCGATCTCTTAATTATAAGGCGAACCGCGTGAACTCGACCTCGCTTTTTGTCGCACGGCTAAAAAGCGAGGCGTCAAATATGCCAAGCAAAGAAAAATAACGATAAAGCGGAGGAAGGAAGAATAAAGAGAGAAGAAATAATAAATACGCCATTATCGACATAATCGATAAACGGTCTCGAATTGCATATAAAATTCTCGAGGAGATCAAAGTTCTACGCCGTAATACACGCATATCCATATGGCAAAATCAAAGGTCTTCGAATTAATTGATAGTTCGCGTGTACCTAACGTATCTTTCTCTCTTCTACACACAAGTGGATGCTTTCTGACCGAGCCTGTCAGTCTTCTATTCATTCCGTGAACGTTTTATGCATTCATTCTCGCGCCCCGCTTTCTCCATTCTAATTTCATCATTATATCTTCAATTTTATTTTTTCCTTTTTTTTTTATTATCTGCATATTCTCTGAAAAATAACTTTTCACGTATACATCGCTCTCATTATTTATTTTCCTGCGCTCTCACCTTTCGCGTGTCATTCTCATCATCATCGTATTATTTTCCTGCTTTATTTTTATACTTTTTTTCAAAAAAAATAAATAAAATAAAATAGAGAGTGAGGACAAATAAGTTAATTAAAAGTGTTCATTTGCTCCGACTCGATTAATTCGGCTGGGTTAGCTCTCGAAATAATTTACCGACCAGATGCTCCGAGGAAGATCAAGCGAATTTTTGCGAGATCGCCGAGATTCCAGCGAGAAGTGCTCGAGACCAATATCGAGATTACGTGAGAAAAAAAAAGAGAGCGAGCTGAAAGAAGTTGCGGAAGGAGTGAAAAAAAGGAGAGTAGCGGTTCCCGTTTCTCTTATAGGCTCCTGGAAGTTGCTCCTGTTGCTCGGTGCTACTGCTCCCGGGTTCCACGATCACAATTAAGATAGAGCTAACCGCAAGAGAACGAGAGAGAGAGAGAGAGAGAAACTCCGAAGTCGATAAGCTTCGCCCGAGCATATCGACAAAACGTCTCATTGCCGATCCCTTTTTTCTCTTTTTATTTCTCCTCTCAGTCCTATCAGCAAAATAGCGAATACCGAACGAATCTTTCCTTTTTACGAACGTTATTAAATCTCTCGAAGGAATTAAGCGGAAAAAAAAATTTTGTCCAATAAAAAAACATTAGTTACCTACATTTTTGTATACTCTTTCCTCGCTCTTCGATTCGTTGAGAATTTTGGAACTACATTCTCTCGGATTTATACCTGCTCCGGGTTACGTAACGCGACGACGTGTCCGAGATCCGAGGTCTCGTGGAATTTCCCCGATCCGGGATCGTTCTTCTTCGATATTATTCTGGACACGTTAACCTTTGACCCGCAGCGACGCTGCCTATATATACGAAAATTTTCTGTCGCACGTAAATTACAACGTTATTTCACGTATTTTCCTCATTCATGACTTTTTTTCTATCTCTCACTCGGTCCCTCGCCCCTTTTTCGAGAAGAACCGAGAGTTGGCATTTCAACGATGTGTCTGCGCATGCTATTGACATTTCGAGGCAACCTTTGCCGCGAAACTTGCCAACTCCCGGCCGCGCCTGAGGTCACAATATATAATATCATACCGTTGAAACGAGAATAAAATGAAAATTAAAACTTCTTTCACGGAAGAGACCTTTTTTTTTATAGTCATCACAAAATTTATGAATGTTTTGTAATTCTTTCAAAGCAGTCGCAACAGTCGGCCAATGATTAAAATATCGTACATTTTTTTACCTCTTTAAAAATTATAATTGAATTTTTGGATAACACAAATTTTTTCAATTTTTTATTTTGTTTTGTTTTTGATATCTTTTGATAATTTTTTTGCCTATAGAAAAATGAAATATTAAGATGATTGTCTCGGTGCCATAAAATAAGAACTGAATTAAATTGAAGGAAAAATCTAAACAAAAAGTCTCAAAGAACGTGACATTTCTCTCTTCAGGGATAATAAAAAAGATGTAGCCCATCAAATAATATACGAGCAATAATGCTTTCTAGTCGTTAAAATCAATGTATATGACTTTTATGTCATATTTTAAAGAAAATACAAACTTTCAACGAATCTAGACAATAAAAATTTACATTGAATTAACCAAAAGATATGAGTCAGAAAAAGTCAGTTTTTTAACACGCTTTTATTAGTTCCACCTGTATGTATGTATATGTTTGTATAACCGACTCTTTCAAACTTGATTTTTTACCCCCTTTAAATGGTCAGATTCAATCAAAACTTTGCATACTTATCAAGGATTAAAAATGATAGTAAAAATGATAGTAATGATAGATATTAAAAAAAAAGACGCTTTTATTGCAAATCGAATCAAAAAGTGAAAAATAAATAACAGTTTAAAAAAAAACCGAAAAAACGCTTTAATGGTAAATCGTAAGAAACAATTGTTAATATAAGAATAAAATAATAAACAAGAATATTAATATTAATATTATAAGAATAAAATAATAAACAAGAATATTAATATTATTGTTTATTATTTTATTCTTACATTAACAATCATTTCTTAAAGCGTGTTTTTTAGTTTTTTTTTAAACTATTATTTTTTTGTTCTCTTCGATCGCGATTTATTTGTTGGGAAAGGGATCGTTGGCGATCGGAAGTTGGCACATCAGAGTGTTCTGCGGAATTTCGAGATCCGGAACGACGATGAGGCGTAGTCGGCTGGTGCGTGCGTGTAGCCGTTTCGCGTCGGATGACACCGTGTGTTTTCTCTCGTCACACTGGTTTTTCTGCGGCTGGTATACCGAGCGTTAAGGCCCGGAGGAAGCGAAAGATCTGGAAAGAGAGAATAAAAGGGGAGTGCGGAGCAGGAGAGAGAAAAATATCGTAAAGAAGGCCGACACAGCCTCGAGGATCCCGGAAGTCGCGAGGTGTGCGCTGCACAGTCACGTCGCCGATAAACGCACACGCGCGAAGTGCGCATCGCCGGAGAGCACTGCACGGATCTCCTTCCAACTCGAAAAAAAAGAGAGAAACAAAATAATAAAAGAAGAATGGAGATGAACGGGAGATCAGTAAGAGAAAAAAAATACGGAGAGGAAGAAAATCGCGAAGAGTTCGCGCACACAGCACAGGATACGTACCAGAACGTTAACGAATGTCCCCTCCGGTATACGGTTCGCGGGGCTTTTTAGCCGAAGATACGTGACGTTTATAGCGAAGGATTTTACCACGCGCGCGGACACAACTTCGTCCCTAATAATGTCCTCTCGTCGCGTATATATTCCTACCGCGCGTGTGCTTAACCCTCCTTTATTGTTCTTTATTTCATTCGCTTCAATTCTCGGCGGGCGTTATTTTTCTCTCAGCTCGCTCGCATCCGGTGGGCGTAACGCGATTCTCGCGTGCACTCGCCTCGTCTTATTCCCCCGGTGTCCAGGAGACCGATTTCCCGTCCTCGTGTAAATTTTCTCGCTTCCTCGGAGTCCAATAGCTCGTGATGAGATCGTCGCGGTGATCTATATATTTGATCGGGAACACGCCGCGCGCGAGCGAGCTCAAAAATCGTAAAATATCGAAAGGCGATCAGCGGCGGGGGAATAAAAACGTCGGTTATTTATATTCGTCGCCTCTGTATAGACGCGGCGGGGAGAAAATTTCTACCGGCTTGATAGAATTGTCAAAGGTTTTATTTTTTACGCGCAGTTTTGGAATGAGCAGGGGATAAAAAAAGGGGACGTCCGAACGAGGAGACGAAGAAGGAGGAGAATGAGAATAAGGGAGAAAGCAGCCGGGATAGCAAATTCCCGGAGAGATAAGGTGGAATCGATAAAAGCTTCCTCGCTCATTTCACCCGGCGGCCGTTTCGCGAAAAATATATTTTATACGAGGGTCCTTATCCCGTACGGTTATTCGGTCGTTTGGCGTATCTTTAACCTGCCTTCGACACGAGACACGGGGACAAGAATCGCTGCGTCCTCCTCCTCCTCCTCCGTGGATTCTCCTTTCCGTACTTATTTTTATTGCGGCACTTTTTATACGGACGCGTATCAGGGGAACGTCTCTCTTTGCTCGATTCTCGCACACGCACACGGCGGCGGACGCTCAAACGTTTATATATATATATACGGGGCCGTAGAGAGACGCGAGTGTGCGCCGCGATCGCGGCGCGCGAGGAGTCGTCGCAGAGCCCGGTGTGTGCCGGAGGTCAGTCGTTTGTAAAATAAGTCGGTGCGTAACCCGACCTGACTGCGAAGAACTTAACCATCGGCCCTCTCGTAAGCCCGCTGTTTTTATCTCCCCATATTTCAGGATGATTCCCCGTCTTAATGTCCACTCTCGCCGGGTTTTTCACCTCGATTCCCTTCCACCTTATATTATTTCCGAATGCGAATCCGAAACTCTCGTCTTCTCATTTTCTCTCTGCTCCTCTCCCTCCGTTCTCCACTCTTATTCTTCCCCAGGTAGACGCCGAGGCTCGCAATTGACAACTTAACCCGGAGATTTTCCCTCGTCGCGACGATACAACGTGTTATTGCCGGGCTCGGCGTGTGTGTTGTGTCACAGATACATATATATGTATACGTATATATAGTAACGGGGGAAGAAATCCGGACGGAGAGCCTCATCCGCGCGCGATCCGAAATCTCCGGACGGGTTTATCGCGAGTATAAAACTTGGCTGGCTTATCGCGCCCATGCATTAATGAAAAAAAAAGGGAGAGGGAGTGCTCGAGCCTCTGGATCTCTATCGATCTATTTTCCAAGGACACTCTCTCGCGCGCGCGGATGTGCTCTCGCGACGCTAACGAAATTGAGCGCGCGCGGCGTATCTCGCGGCTTACGACTTCGTAAAATCAAACGATTCTCTTCTCCCCTCTCTGCCAACTCTCCCCTGCGCGTATATACAGACTTCCTTAGCTCCGATTCGCCTTCTCGTACCTGGCAAGATCGATCGCGTTCGATTAACGAACCGGTTGGATCACCCCCAGCGGAATATAAAACTCGATCGTTATTGGCTTGACGAGAGCGAGCCGGCGGAGCGCAGAGCCCACGATTTATGGGAAAAGTGTCGAACCGGAGCGAAAAAAGTGAATAAATAAAACAAAAATAATTTGTTTTTCATTTTTCGTTTTATTTTCGAATGAAAAAAAAGGGCAGGAGAGACTTCGATGCGAAATTATAGTGTCGCGGTCTCGGGCGATGGCGCTCCGGGGATCTTATCGATTTGTCCGAGCGAGGGCATATCGGCAGAGACAGGCGAGTGGGACGAACTTTTTCGCGATAAACGAGTATATATACGTACAAGCCTGTTAATAAATGCACACACCGATACACGCTCTTGCACGCGGGTTGACATTTTTCTCGACGCACCGCGAAATATGCGCTCGCGGACGAAAAGGGACAAAACGATTCGCGCGCGACTTATTCCCGTCTGCGCCGCGGACGCGCTCGGCGCTCGTGTATACGCGCGCGCGCGATCCTGATGCCTCTGTGTGTAGAAAAGACACGAGAAACCGGTACTGGGATAGATCCGTCGGAAGATATATGCGACGCGCGTGGCGCGACACTACAGGCGAGAGTGTCATCGTCGTTGCCAGTCGCGTTTTACCTTCCTCCTCATCGCTTTATATTCTCTCTCTCTCTATACTATCTTTCTTCTCACTCACTCTCTCTTTTATCTCTCTCTCTCTCTCATCCTGTCGTCTCGAATACTCGGCGATCGTTAAATTCGTTGATCGATCGTTCCAGGGACTCGAAGCAACGCGGAAAGAAAAACCACTTCCAGTTATCCGTCCAAATGTGCTTTCAGACGTTATTATTTCGCAATTCGCCGAGACTCCGGATCTCCAATGAGATATCGATTTTATCACTATTTTATTCGACTAATTTTTTCCTCTTATTGAGCAGCGCGAAATTTATTTTTAGTATATTTTATTTTTATATTTAATATAATATATTTTCTTCAGGATTTTTTTTTTAATTTCAAGATATCTTATTCGATCAGACCCGTTTTGCTTACACTTTGGGGTTTCTTTTAGACTCGTAAAAATTTCAATATATGCGATATATTTGCTTTCTCTTAACGGAAATTAACTTTTTTAAGTGTCGTTAATCAAGATTTTTGCAAATCGAAGCGACTACCGCAGGAATTATATGTTAATAAATTAATTATTTTAAAACTTATCACGCGTTATTGAAGATTTTCAAAAAATCGAAATAAGGGGTACAAAAGTTTGAAGAATCTAAAAATGATCGGAAATTTTCCGTATGTAACGATGAAAATGTTAATTATTCGCGACGCAATCCAAGGATCCATGTTGAAAAATGAAAAAAAAATGATCGAAAAATCAGTCCGTTGGCTTGTCACTTTTGTTGACAGCTGTCAAAAGTTTCGTTTCGGTCTTTCGGCAATTATATCTCGATAAGAAGCATAGTCTCGGGAGTCTCTCGGCGTGATAAATCGCGGATTCTTGCTCCGGCTTCCAAGAGGCCGGAGATAATGTGAGGAGGAGAAGAAGAAGAAGAAGAAGAGGGAAGAGGGGAACGAGAGGGAAAAGCAGAGATCGCCTCGATGAACTCGGGAGTGCAGGAGCAGCTACTCGTCCGAGTGTATCTTCTCCGCGCGCTGGCCTATCTCTGTAGATATATATATATATATATATATATATATACTTTCTCAATAATACGAGCCAAGCCGAGCTGGAGATGGTGAACCCCGGCAGGGTGATGGCCCCGGGGCGTCGGGTCACCCAGATTTCAATCTAGATACAGCATTCCTCGGTTAATTAGTACAGGCTGGACCAAGCTCTCTCTCTCTCTCTCTCTCTCTCTCTTCCCCTCTCCCATCATCGCCGCCGCCGACTTTTATATCCTCCTTATTTTTTTATCCTCTCCATATTCTCATATCCTCGACTCCTCGCGTACTCTCTCTCTCTCTCATATTTGCACGGAATCTGTGATGAGTTTTCGATTAAAAAATAGAACGAAACACCACACGTCGGAATTCGATCTCTCATTGAGCGATCGAAACTCGTTTCACCACAATTTTTACAATTTTAAACATATAGGAGAGGAAGGGGGGCAAGATAGACCTCCTGAAATTTCAAAAATCTAAAAATGTTTGGGGTCAAAATGGGCCCTTTAGATTTTTAAAATCCTACAAATATTTTTTCAAGCAAAATGAGTTTCTAAAATGTTTGTCAAGTATAGAAATGATTAAGGAATAATGGAATAGGGGGGTAAACTAGGTCACGAATTCAATACCATTATTTTTCATAAACATTGTCCAGAATTGCACGCATATAGAACGCTTGCAAAGCGCTCAGGGTTGTGCTTTTCTTTAAACTTGACAAGGTTAAGCAATTTATTGAAATCAAATTTATAACTATTTCATACTTAACAGAGATAGAGAATAATTTAATACAAAAATTTATAAAAAGACTGAACAATTTATTTAATTAAAACGAAAATAATTTAAATATAAAAAAGTAAGTTAATAAATCATTAGTTTTTACAACGAATTATAAAAATATAGTTATTATTTCTAATTATTTATTTATAATAAAATCACAAGTGTATTTGTTGACTATTTTGTTCTCAACCTCAGCACATGAATCATGGGCCCAACTTGTGTGTACTTATCACATTGGATCCGTGATGACTCTCCACAGATTCGGAAAACCGATTTCCGCAAAAAATAAAAGCTGTATCATCTCATGCGCAGTCCATTTTAAATATTGTATGATATTTTAGTGCAAA
Organism: Cremastinae sp. A BG-2022a; assembly: GCA_030522545.1. Lineage (NCBI taxonomy): Eukaryota > Metazoa > Arthropoda > Insecta > Hymenoptera > Ichneumonidae > Cremastinae sp. A BG-2022a. The sequence continues at coordinate 35,024 of JAPYYW010001163.1, read as the reverse complement.
AATAAATATTTCTCAAATTCATCAATTAGCTATTGAATAGAAAAGTAACAAGAAAATTTGATTCACGTTTCTAAAAGCTCCATTTTGCTCCAAATTTTTATTATTAACTGATGCGTTAGTGTATTTTTTTTACTAAATACAGAGCAAAAAAACTCAAAAATATGATACGATTAAAAAAACTCATATTATAAATTTTTTTGGAGGGAAGGCATCTTACCTCACATTTTTCGACTTTTTATTTATATAGTCGACACAGCAAATTAACACCAAATATTTTACAAGGGACTAAAAAAGAGAGAAAAGAGTGAAAAAAAAACTGAGATAATTTTTCAATTATTATTTTCAAAATATATAATATTTAAATGTAATATATACTTTGAAGAATTTGATTGAAAATCGTAAAGAATATTTTGGTTTGCGCAGTAGAAAAATGAATAGAGAATGTATATCGGGAAGATATAATTGCAGCAGAGGAGAGAGAGAGAGAGAGTTGGATTGAGGAACAGAGAGAGAGAGAGAGGCCGGGGATAAAAGTGTTTGCACAAAGATGTGTTACGTAGGGTCAGAAATGTCGGAGCGGGTGTTGCCCGGCGCACTTCGCCACGGTTGCTCGGAACCGGCCATTAAACCGTTCGATTCTGCCTTCGATTCTCAGCTCCGGTTAGGCTCTTACCGCATCATCGGAGTTTTCCGCTACCACGCGCATTAACCGCTCGCGGAGAGATACTATATCCTCTCCCCGCCGTTTTATCTTCGCCACGGTAGCGAATCCCGAGAAATTATTCTCCGGGCCAGAGTAAAAGGTCGCGATGATTACGTTCCTCATCGACTTTTTCTCTCCTCATCGTTTCTCATTAAAGGAAGAAAAAGTTAAGAGCTATATATACATCAGCGGATGGGCAAAAATGCGATCCGTCTTGTTACGTAAATGTAAAACGCCAAAAAGGAGAGAAGAAATATCGATTGCGGGGAAGGGATATGAGGAATAGAGGAAGGAGGGGGTAGGGGGGGGGAGGGAGAAAGCGATATTACTTAATATCAGAAGTAACGATCCGAATGCACTTTTTATGGAAATGCTTCTTACGGACGAGTAGACTCGTGTCGTTTCTGGCCGGCACGGCGGCGGGTATAGCAGAATATTCACGTGTGCGGGGCTGTCGACGATTCTGGAACAAGATCGATCGATTCCCGGCTGATTTGCGGGATAAACGATGTACATTCGACGTCGGCGGGATCCGAGGCTCTCTCGCGAGAGATCGAAGCCGCCAACAATGGCAGAGCAGAGAGGAGGATGAAAAATAAATATGGAGAAAAAGACTCTGCGGGTGAAAAAAAAAGAAAAATCGGCGAGAGAAGAGAGAGAGAGGGAGAACCGGTACGAAAAGAAAAATGAAAGCGCGAGGAGCGCAGCGAGCGCGATGCACGCGAGAGTGAAATACAATTCCTCTCTCGCACCTTCCACCGAATCCATTAATCTCTCTTACACACGGGAGACTCGTATTCGGTGTCTGGGAGCTTACAAGAGCGCAGACACATTCGCCAATAAAGGATTAAATAAGGATCGAAGAGATCTCGATACGTCCTGTATACTCGCTGCTCGAACGAGGAATCCCGGTGCATTAACGTCTCCGTCCATTTTTGTCTAACACGACGCGAGCAGCGCGCGAGAGCGACCGGAGCTTTCAGCCGCCGGAAAAAATTCCATGTTGATATCGCTGCACATATACGCGACGAGCGCGTGTATATACTCGCTGTATACATGAAGTCCGAGAAAAATTACCATGCTGTCTCTATAAAGCTTGTGCAAACGACATGTATAGGAAATTTTCTGAAAAATCTTGGAAAAATTGCTCTAAAGCGTGCAGCATGGTAAAATTTCTAACGTCTTAGAGCAATTTTTCCAAGATTTTTCAGAAAATTTCCGCAAACGACAAGTATAGGAAATTTTACCGTGCTACACGGTAAAAATTCTAACGCTTTAGACCAATTTTTCCAAGATTTTTCAGAAAATTTCCTTGCAGCACGGTAAAATTTCCTATACTTGTCGTTTGCACACGCTTTATAGAGACAGCATGGTAATTTTTCTCAGACTTTTTCTCTCTGTGTATTTATATTTATTTATCTTCAAAGGCGAATCTCGATTAGCTCCACTTTCTTCTCATCGCGGCGGGAAACGATGTGCTCCCGGAGGCGTCGCGACTGTCTCACGTTCCTCTCCGTGTGTGTCTCACCTGCTATACAGCCGGAATATTCCACCGTGGCGGGTAGAAGCCGAGCGCCGCGGGGAACATTGTAAAATGCACGTACACCGAGAAATATTTAACGTGAGCAGGGAATAAGCGGAGAGCCCGATTTTGTCCCCCGCTCTCGGCGCGGAGGATCCCGCGAGGATTTATCGTCGTCGCTCCGAGACTGACGTCCCTGGGACGAATCAGGGGAGCCTCTGTGTGTACGACAAATTTACGCAACGACTCTCCTTTCTGTCGCGATCCCAAATAAAAACAGGCATGAGCGGGCTTGTACGAAATATCGAGACGAGCACGTGCACCTTATTTTTGACGCGCGTTATTCCGCCACGTGGAAATGTGTCTGGCGAATCGAGAATCACGAGGAATCATCTCACGCGGAGGGAATATAACAACGTGCCCGGTAATAATTTTATCACCGATCTCATTTCGCAATGTAGTGTCTGGGGAAAAAAGAAAGTGAGAGAGAGAGACGAGAATATTATGCAGAATCCTCGGTTGCGCAAGAATTTCGTCGTCCGGGAAAAGAGGAGCCGAGTCCTCCCGCGATGAGGTCGTGAATAAAGCGCACCGAGTGTTTCGTCATTGGCGCCCAGGTTTCAGCTCGTGTTTCGAAAAATCGAAATTGAGCTGCCAGATTGGAGGCATCAGCATTGAGAGACGAGGGGAGGAATAAAAGGTCCCTCTCGTCGTCGTCGTCGTCGTCGTCGAGAGTTCACAGTTCTTGCCGGGCAATAACGGGAGGAGAACGAGAGGAAAATATGAGAGAAGCAGAGAGAGAGAACAAGGAGAGTGTCTTGATGCTGAGCCCCAGCGGCAATCTCCAGGACAATTAGCTCGCGGTTCGTGACGGGAGCCTCCTCGCGTCCCTCCTCTCTGCTCACCCGCGCCGCCCGCCCTCCCCGTTCTATACCTCGAGATCTCCCTTATTTTTTGTCGCTGATGTCTCTCCTGCTCTCTCATCTCCCCGCGTGTCATCTTCTCCGCTCTTTCGTCATCGCGCTCCGATCTCGAAACGTCGACCGAGAGGGACGAACTCCCGATCCGGTCCTTCCACATCCGTTTATGAACCTAATGACCCCCGCCGGCAGGTGCACGCGAGTGCACTCGTCTCTCCTTTTCCTCGCGAAGAAAACCCCGATGCCTTCGCCGGCCACCCGGGCTTCTCCTCGAGCTACCGTGCCGAATTCCAAGTTCGGGGAAAAAAGGCAAAAAAGACCGCAGCCATCATCAGGATAAAAAGTGGAGAGTTTTTTTCCTTCACATCCGTTCGTGCGATTGTTTTTTTTTCGGGCCAGGATGTGACGTTTTTTGTGGTGTTTTTTTTGGCGGGGAGGGAAGAAGAACAGCAAATTGGGATGACTTTAGTTACTCGTAAATCTCGTTTTTTTAATCACCGAATGATAAAAGTCTCGAGGGAAGAATTATTGTTGCTCGAGGGACGGAGAATGCCTCACTCGACGTCCAGAGAGTCTCTCTTTTTTCGTCGCTGACAAGAATATGCCTCGTGTAAGCAAAACGCAGTGACGTTGGCGCGCGGGGAAGCAAATGTTTTCATACTTGTTACAAAAGTTAACGTACGATCCTTTTATCCCCCTGCTCGGTTCTGTTTTCGTTCAATCTCGACGAGAATACCGGTCGTCAGACGAAAGAATAACATACGCTATGCGAAGGAGTTGAGAAAAAATAACAAATGTCTCCGATCGAATCAGGACAAGTCTTTGAATCTTTGCATATATCCTTTTTTTCGAATCATCAATAAAATTTTGAAGAACATTAATATTTAACAAAAGGGCTGAAAATGGTAAATTTATATAGGTATACTTGTTTAATTATTGAGTCATTTTTATTCGTTCTGAATTATATTTTATATTAAAGGTAATATTATTGCATTTTAATTCATAGTGAATAGATTCAAGAAAAATAAAAGTTATAAATTTAAATAATATTAATCTTTTTTGAAAAGTGCAAAAGTACTTCCTTGAAGCGTTTTTATAGAATATATATCATTAAAAGAATGGGAATGCGAGACAATTGCATGTCCGTCTGAATATATTAGCGATGAGCTTCGTTGTCTCGCTCTCTTACACGATTTCGTCGACAAATTTGTATATCCTATAAATAGATCCATATATGCGAGAATGGAAAAGTGCCAGCAGCGGTTCGACTCTCGTGTATCGTCTCCGTTGCGGTAATTAATTATCGAAGTCTCTCTTCGCTCTCTCTCGATCTTTCTCTCGGTGCTGACGTGCCGACGAGAGGTGTCGACCGATCGACGAGGCGTTAGGGCGAGCCCGAGAGCCAGCCGAGGTGTGCACGATTCATTCATTCCTTCCTCCATTCGTTCATTCATTCCCGACCATTCATAAAAGCAAAAACGAGCCTCCTTATAGACATACAAAACCTCGCGTCTACCATTTTTTCATTTCATGAAAACGAGTCTTGATGACGATTCAACAATTTTTTTTCAATTTAATCCATTTTATTCAATATAGTCAGACGATGAGAAATTTCTTTTTTAATATTCGAAAATATAATTGTTTTTAGCCTGAATGTCAATGAATTTTCGATTCGCGAGAAAATTGGTCAGCAGAAATCGAGATCGTGAGGATCGATTCTTATTTTTTCGGGACCGACATGTTCGGACAGTGATGTGTGTGGAACTCAAATTATCATAGCGACCGAGGAATTCTCCTGACAGTAGGGAATCGAGAAGGAATTAATGAGGGTCCGCGGCGAGTGTGCAACCCCACCCAGAAGCAGGAGAACAAACGTCAAAGAAAGAAGAAATGAGAAAGGGGAAGCAGAAAAATAAAAAGAGAAAAATAAATTCACAGGCGCACGCGTTCGTTAGCGGCTCGTCAATTATATCGAAGTCTCTCCTCCTCTCCTCCTTATATTCTGTCCCTTTTTCTTTCTCTCTCGCTTACCACTCGCATTTTGCCTCTCATCGCGAACACATCTCGCTCCTTTTTTTCTCATTCTTCTCCTCCTCCTTATTTCTTTCCGACAATAAATCACTTCGCCGAACGAGCGCGTTTCTTTTCTTCACCGCGATTGTATGCGTTCCCGGATTATTATTCGATTCTTCGCTGATGCACTACCGTGCCTCCTCGAATTCTCACATCTGTACGGAACCCGGTATCGCAACTCCGTAATTATAAATCGACGGAAGTTCGCATCCAGAACGCTCTCTCTCTCTCTCTCTCTCTCTCTCTACTCTCTCCTCGCTTCTGAATTGCGAGATAATGAAATGTCGAAGAAAAAATATTATTTCAGGAGAAAGTCGTGTGTCCTTATATACTGGTATTATTTAGCAAAAGAATCTTCATTAAAATATCATGCAAAGACTTGATGAAACTGTGTGCAATAATAAAAAAGGAGTTTTGCATAAAATATAAGTTCTATATTGGCAATAATAACGTGTATATAAAGACATTTTTTTGATCAAATTGAATACTTTCTGCAGTTTTTTTTCCGTATAGGATGTATCTTAAGAAAAAAAAGGAAATTGATCATTCCTCGGTCCGAAATGAAACGAAAAGCATATCAGCCCACGCACAAGTGCCCTCGAGGCACGAAATTGTTTCACGCGACACATTCTCCCCGAGCTCTCTGACGTTTCTAAAGCAGACATTTTTCAAGTCTTTTTTTAAAATCTCCATCGTTCATCCTCTTGTAAGCCAATGATCCGTAATCCTTGCGCATATATATAGTCGAGACGAGATGAAGGCAACACCGAAGTCCTTGTCCGAGCTGTCAAACGACATTTTTTTTCCGGATAATGCTCGCGGGCCTAAATAATCCTCCGATGTGTATCATTTTTTTTCTCTGTCCAGTTATCTTAACGAAATGAAAAATATATTTTATTTTTCCGTATTTATTGCAGTATCGATGTTTCACTTGTTTTATTTATTATCGCGTGGAAATTTTTTCTCGGGACGAGTCCGAACGCAAAATAAAAAAAAAAGGTGATGAAAAAATGATGAAAGTGCACCCGGCGGAGAGGAATCGAGCGTTAGAAGTAATTTACGGAAGGCGTAGGATCCCGTGGGTCGCAGGGGGATCGAAGAAAGAAGGCATCGCGCTCTCTCTCTCTCTCTCTCTCTCTCTCTCTCGCCTCGTCGCAGGGGGGCGCCTCTTCACGTCCACATTGCGAAATACAATCTTCTCTCAAATGTTAACGATCGCTCCTCGCTATTAATCTTCCACGTAATCCCGTATTTAATTTCGAATCCCGACTAAACATCGTATTTTTAAATTGATTTATCATTTTTCGCGAAACTATTCGCGGCTCTCGATGGAAAACTTCTCACGCGCGGGCGTGGACGCGCGTCTAGCGTCTCAATTTTACCGCGACGGATTGAAATATCGCGTGTGCTTTTTAACTCTCTCCCTCTCTACCTCACCAAGTTTCAATCGAATTCACGACGGCCTCGGGGGTCAAGGCGATCTTTTCGACGAGAGCGCGCGTCATTAATCTTATCGCCTCTTCATCTTACGTTCACTCTCCGCAGTCTCTCTCTCTCTCTCTCTCTTTCCTTTGTTTTCAAACGTATATATGTTTTGAATACAGGAATTCCTAATGTGTTGAACAAAAATCGTCCCTTAGAACAATAAAAAATTTATTATCATGCAAAAATAGTATTTTGCAACATTTGCTCCGAAAGATTGATTTTCATGCGTCTATGCCCGTCATGTAGATTAATTTCTCAATAAATCAATCGTTTTCATATTGAATATACTTATTTAATCGTAAGAAAATAACACCAGGCCACAAAAAAAAGTTACCTGTACTTTTGACCAGACCCCCCAAATCTTTATGTATTTTGGTGCGCTGAATCCGAATCTGCTTGGGTCCGTTTTGTCCGTACACCGTCAAAATTTCGAGTAAATTGCAAAAAACTAAAAATTCTAAACAATTACTATTATTATATGATAAAAAAAATTTCTGAAACTAAATCAAGTATGATTTTGATGTATTTTGATCCGCTGAATCCGAATCTTAAGCCTATTTCATCCGTACACTATTTAAAATATAAGTAAATTGAACAAAAAACCCCAAAAACGTCTAAAATTTAGAAAATTTTATTTAACACAATAACTGCAATCTTTTGCAATTTTCAGAGATTTATTGGGGGTTTTTGAAATTTAGTTATATTTTGAAGTGTGTACGGATCAAATAGGCTTATTGAAATTTGGATTAAGCGGATCAAAATACATCAAAATCATGATTTAGTTTCAGCAAATTTTTTCTATCATAATAATAGTAGAAAGTTTTTATAATTTTTAGCATTTTTAGAGATTTTTTGCCATTTACTTGGATTTTAAAGGGTTTACGGGCTAAATAGGCTTGAGATTCGAATTCAGGGGATCAAAATACATAAAGATTAGACTTGTCCTAGTTCGATAAAAATTTTTTTATCATGAAAACTGCAGTTTTTTGCCATTTTTAACGGTTTTTCGCAATTTACTCGAAATTTTAACAGTGTACGGACAAAACGGACCCTAGATTCAAATTCAGTGTACCAAAATGTATAAAAATAGGGGGGTCTGGTCAAAAGTACAGACAACTTTTTTTTGTGGCCCGGTATAGTTTAATCCTGACGGAAAAAACGTCAAATTTGATGAATCTATTCATTTCAACTACATGCATAAAATATCAAAAAATACATTAGGAAATTGAAAAAAAAATCATTGTTAAAAAAATTGTTGCGTTATTTAGCAGGAAAATGAATTAAAAGTGAGTAAAATAAAAAGAAGACGATATAGGAATATTTTGTCTGACAAGGTGTGAATAATGCCTCGTCGTTGAACGAGGTCGAGAGTGTATACTTGCCGGAGCCTTCTACTTTCGCACGACGCATAAAATCTGATAATAAGTCTGAATCGTAGAGGAGAGCGGAGCGGCCGAGGAGGAGGGGATCTATGACCGCGGTTGGATCGGGTCGTAAGGTCGCGAGAGGAAAAAATAGTCGCCGCTTATTCCATCGGCCAAGAATTCTCAAGTTCAAGAAATATAAAGTGAGAAAAAGAAGGAGAAGGAGAAGAAGAAGAAGAAGAAGAAGACGGGCGTCCGCGAGAATAATAAAAAAAAGAATAAGGAGCGTGTGGTCACGGGTGGAATAAAAAAGAAATATTTATGCATTTTAGCATGGGCGGACAAAGAAAGCGATTCTTCTCACATCTCGCGCGCCTTCCTTTTTCTTCGTCTCCCGGGTACGTCTGCTCTTTTCCCTTTCCCGGCCGGGAAAGGCTCGAAAGCTCGCGTAAAATACACGTCGGGGTATACATTACGTACGTTTCTCACGTTTTCACGGGGCCGCGTGTGTGTCTGCGCGAGCAGAACCGAGGAAAAAAAGAGGAAGAAAAAATGCGATTGTACGTATATATACCTATTTTTCGATGTACATCACGGAGTGTCAGAGGTGACGTGTCACGGGAGGTGACGATTCTCGCAAAAGTCTCGCCGTGCGGTTATTGCACAACCGCGCCGAGGATCCGGCGCTCGCTCGGAGAAACAACGACGTTTTCGCGAACAGTAAAATAACCACCGACGCGATATAAAGCATTGAAGAATAAATGCACACACGTGTGTGTATATGCCGAGGACTAGCGACGAAATAAAACATCGGCGGATTGTCACACAATCGGTATAGGACGCGAGAAAAAAAAGAAACGTTTAAACGAATGAAGAAACGAGCCTGTGCCCGCCGTGTACGAGGAAAAATCCATCGACCGTCGACTTTTGTAGCTTTCAAACAACTCTGTTGTATTATTACACTTCCATTCTTCGCTTCGTCCCCGCGCGCGCCTTCCGAGAACTCGTATAATTAAATAAATAAAACTTTGCCTCGAGCCTGTTCCCGCGCGCAAGTGAGGATCGCGCACACCATTCCGACTACACTCTCGTTACCTTTTATTTCCACCCGAAAACAAAAATTTATCTTTAATTTAGCCGTAAACATATGAAAAGAATATTTAACAAAATTTTCAACGAATTTGCGATCAAAGTTATTTGTCCTCGATCGAAAAACGAAGACCGCGAAGAATTCGACGCATGAACCGAGGGGAATGCACACACTTATGTAGTCAGCGAAAATGAAGCGGTTGGAAAGAGAGAAGTCAAATGTGAAAGATAAGAGAGGAGAGTGTACGAGAGACTGCGATAAGGGGGGTCGCGAGAGAGGAAAAGAGGATGGTGAAAAAAGAGAGTCATTGTGCTTATGAGACACGTGAGTCGTAATCTCGCGTGCGCAAGCGATATTCGAGTCGCTCGCTCGAGAAAGAGCCCGGGAGGAGTTGGATGAGAATATAAATATAAATATATGTATATATGAGGAAAGGGATTTTTTCTCTTAACATACGTAGCGAGGACCCGGCGCGAGGATTGTCGTAAACGTCTTCATTCGTAAGATATGAGATGCCGTGGGCGTCTCAGGTCGGTCGAACGGAAAGCGCCGAGGAAAGAAAAGGAGGAAGCCTCCTCTCGATCTCTCTCTCTCTCTCTCTCTCCCGGGTATATACTCGTTTTTCGAGATGCGTTTACCCGCGACGACTCGATGAAGAAGGTATCACAAGTTGTCTTCCTGAGCGTTTTGCACGAGCGTGAAAAAAAAAATTCGAAATAAAAGAGTTAAAGAGTGAGAGAGAGAAAAGCGTCTGAATAACCTCTCTGGAATAAGACGTAACCTTCCGAACGCGCCGTACCTCGTAAAGATCGCTTTCTATGTTAAAAGATCTTTAATAAAGATCGTATAATATCCTTTTCACGGAAATTCCTGGGAAACAATTCCCGTCCTGGCTGCCCTCGTGAAAATAAGATGCTTTAACGTACGAGTGATCGGTTCGGACTCCATGTTTGGAAATGTTGCTTGCCCAAGATTTTCGGGCTCGAGAAAAAAAAAGTATATTCGAATTAATATATAACGTCGAAAGAATATGGCCCCTTTAAAAAACATTATCGGTCCCCGGTATGAACAAAATTCAAAATGTTGTTCTTTTCACAATATTAACGCGACGAAGATTTATTCAGTTTTCCAAGAGGCAGAAGCCTCGACAATATTTTACAGTCATAGAAGTCAGAGGTAAGGAAAAAAGAGTCACGATTCGTCGGTGTGGTGAGGGAGGGAGGCAAGGGAGGGTCAAGGAAGCGAGTGTCAAGTCGTTTCTCCGTCTGTCCAGCCGGCTCGTACGTAACTCATGTCCACGCTGCACCGATTCGATATAACTATATATACTAGCGAGCAAGCTGAAAATACAAAAAGAAGATTAAAGGTCTGAGAGGAATAAACTCGCGTCCACCCGCGCTCGAGTCCTCATCGCGGAGACTAATCGCTCGGAGAGGGCTCGCGAGAATTATCTGGGTCGCACCCTCTCCGATATAGCGGAGAAACGACATACTTATTCGCGTATTTATTATTAGGGCTTGTATACCATATTTTCAATCGAACTGACGACACGAATTAAAATTTTTTTTTTATTCTTTCTTATTTTTAAATTTACTATAGGCGATGCGACACGCATTTCGCGCGTACTGATATAACTTTTGCTTTTATAGAGCCAAAAATTAAGAAGGTTCTAACGGAATGTTAAAGTTTAGAGAATTGCCTGAAAATATAACGATTCGATAGAAAATAAAATTAACTTTCCAATAAGCACGAAATTTATATAGGGTGCCGAACTTTCTGTGAAGAAAAATACATTTGAAAAAGACAACTTTACACGGTAACTTTTGCTTCGCGTATGGGCTACGAGGATTTATTTAAGCAATTAAAACACATACAGACACTGTGGAGAATTACATGAATTTTTGATATGATGTTTCTAGGGAGGTATTATTAATGATATCAACAAAAAAGTGGGGTGTTATCGAACAAAGTACGTGTATAAATTAATTCCAAACATTATCATTCTGAAACGCATTATAATAGAAGTGAAAATCGTATGAAAAAGTAAATAAAATAGAGCTTTCTTCAAATAGAGGTTTTTTTATCATTTTAATTTTCAGTTAGTTGTCGTGTTGACTACTCTGAAGTTGCAACCTCATCCTCAACGTTTTGAGAATCTGTCAGTATCTCTTTTACGAACTGTCAGTTCACATCCATGAATTTAGTCCCAATCACCATGGAAAATAAAAGCGTGTTAAAAACGAAATTTTCAAGAGCCAATCAAAATCATGGAAGGTCTATTTCATTCTAAGCAGCGTGACAGTCGTACCGTATAAATAAGGTTCACCATGGAAAAAATATTCTGCAGATAAAAAACTCGAAAAAATATATCTTTTTTAACATGCATTACATAGTAGAAGTTAGAAATAAAAAAAAATAGTCGAAAATAATATATACTCAGGTTAAATAAATTTAAGTATTTACCCCTTGTTTATAAATGAATTCCTTATTTATCTATCCCGTATTTCGCTGAAATTCCGGGGCGATCGGCGTGTTGGCGTGGACGACGTGGGTCGAGAGCGAGAGGGGAACGGGGAAGGCGCGTGGAGGAGTCTCGCACGATACGAGAGAGAGCAGCCTGCTGATGCTTGGCTCGCCGAGTTTGCATTCTGGTTGCACACTCGATCTCCGCGGAGAGACTCCTCGCGTGTGTGCCTCTCGTTCGGGCCGCGTGTGTTGCGGGAATAGGTCGAGACCCCCGATGTCAAAGTTCAGGCCGCACCCTTCATTGTGTCCTGCCCACGTGACCGGAGTACCAGACTCGTCGTCATTCATGTCACTCTCGTCTCTCTCTCTGCTTCCTTCCTCTCTTCCTCTCCTTCATCCGCATTTACTTTCCTCCATTAAATACACCGAATACATACATAAATACATAAATAAACTATAAATACGTGTACACAATACATAGTTATTTCGTACACTTTAAATAGCAATTGTTAGAGATAGCATTGGAGGGACTAACCTCACCCACGAGAACAATAAACTCGTGAAGACTGAATTTCTCTCTCACCGCACTTTCGAATAAATATTCTCTTTCTCTAGCGTTTATTTATCTCCCTTTTCCTTTCCGGATGAAAATAAATGAAATAAAACGTGCACATAAGGGGTCTTATTTTTCGACAATGACGCCCGGGGCTCTCATGAATTTCTTAATGGGCTTTTCAATACCATTTTATGAACGCGTGAAAGGCCCATTATCTCCGAGGGATCGAGTCACTGAAACTCCAAACGTAACGCCCAGGTGCTCGCTTACGAGCGTGAAAGCTCGTGGTTACGCCCCCGCGCGAGGAAATCTTCCCCTCTCGAATAATGCGCTCGATTGATTCTTTGACAGGAAGGGGACTCTCGTTGAAAATAATACAGTCGTAAGCGTGCGTCGATTTCTGACGTTGAAGACCGAAAAATTATTGAAACATCCACATTTTATTCCTATTTTCATCCACATCATCTATTATTAATTAATATTATATTTTATCTATATTTTTACTAATGAAAAATATTTAAATTTTCATAATAATACGATGCAATTTATTTTTATCGGTTTTTAAATTAAATGATATCTGTATTGTTATTAACTATGGTCATTTTATTTTTCTGTTTCAGGTAAGTCTGAATTTTCGTCAGGGTAATAATTTAAAAACTCAACGTGTGTGTCCCGTGAGAGAGAATCATCGACGGTCGTTTATCGAGCGAAAACAGGTGGACACGATTTTTCTTTTAAATGATAAAAGCTTCAATTAGAAAATATTTCAAAGCCTGATGGAAGTATGTAATTCTTGAGAAGAAGTCTCTTGAGAGGTATATAATTCCCAAAATTCCAATATTATGTGAGATTCTTTTCGAGGGTATACCAATGAATTTTTTGAAAATATGTATATTGGATGTTACCTCTATATAGTGAGACAGGTATTAGTGCCCGAATCGATTTATAAAAGCAAATATATAACCTTCTCTTCTCTTTTTTTATAGTCTTATAAAAAAATTAGATATAATAATTTCATGAATAAAATACATTCATCATAAAATCTGAATAGAATTATTAATACATTTTGGTATTTTTAAGATATTTTTTCTTTACTCACACTGTGTCTCGTAGACCCATGAAAATTTCAATTTGTGATATCTTTACTTTCTTTTGACGGAATCAACATTATTAAGAGTGATTCATAAAGATTTTTGCAAAACAAAGCGATGAATGGTGCAAGAAATTATGTTTTAATTCATTAATTTTTTAAAAAGTTATGGACGTTTTGAAAATTTTTGGAAAAATCGAAAAGCAGGGTGTACCCTCAAAAATTGGCAAAATTTTTTTATTTTTATTTTTTTCGTTTTTAAGAGTCTATTCGAACGAAAATTTCTCCTAGATAACATGCAAAAATGCTACTTAAGCAATCCATGAAGAATACACATTGAAAAATTGAAAAAACTGATCCGAATATCGTTTGTCCGAGACACTCGCGATAAATATTTGTAAATACAAATTGAAACACACGTGTTGCATGGTATTCTCACGCGAGAGCAGATCGATGGATAATTACGGTGACGTTCGATAAATCAAAACGAGGAGAAGAAAGATCTCAGATTTTCCTTTCTCTCTCTCGCTCTCTAGCTCTCTCGATCATTTTCTTTCCTTCATTATACCCGCGCACATTATTCCCTCGTTCGATTCAATATAAGCATTTCATTTACGGCTATCTGCGATCATTATTATTCGAGCTTATGCAAAACTCTTGCGCATCAAGCTGGTTAAACGCACCATTCGTTACTCCGGAATATTTCGCATCAAAGTATCGCGTTACGAGCTTCCACATCGGTCGTTGCGATGAGAAGTGTACGTTCATACCTAAACACAAACTCTCGCACAATGATAGGACGAAAATACGCGAAAGTTATTCAAAATATAATATACATTCGTCGCACGCGTCTGACGAAATCTTTGCCATTTTCACACAATATATTCCGAACTTAAAGGAGTAAAGCAGGGGTAAGATAAAACAAATATGTGAAGATTTGATTCGGAGGAGAAAAAAAAGGAATTGTAACGCGAACGCAAATAGGTTTATCCAGGTAAATCGAGATCGTGAAATCATCAATCGCGTGTCTCCCTTCATTATTTCAAATCCGTCTTGTTCGAGGCATCGTAAGTTGGATCCTGGCTGGCGTGACGCGATATATTCGCTAAAAGTGAGCCTCTCTTTCTCGGGATATCGGTAGAAAAGCAGCCAGAGAGCAAGCGCGATCATGAAACGCTCGTCGACAGCTCCCACCGCGAACGAAGATGTAAATCTTCGCGAACGCCTCGGCCCCGAGAGTGTACGAGAGAGAGAGAGACGAATACGAGAGGAGAGAAAGAAGGAGCAGGCATAGGAATCGCGGTGTGTACTACACACTATATACGGTGGCGGCTATTAATTCATTCATGAATTGTTGCGCGTCAAGGCGGGTGCCCACCTGTCGGCAGATCGCCGTGACGAGATAGCGGATGAAAGACCTCCGGGATTGGCACCTCCGCTCGTTCCTCTCCTCTCTCTCTCTCTCTCTCTCTCTCTCTCACATGTCTCCTCCTCCTCCCCCTCCTCCCCCCTCTTCATCCCCGCATACAAATAAATAAATACACGCGTACAAAAATATATGTCTATTTAATGGACAGCGAATGAAGTCTGTCGAGGCGTCGAGAAATAAAGCGGAAGATAAATGAATTCGAAAAATTGAGAAAATATATATCCTGCGATCAGAGAAATTGTATGAGAATCAGCGATTTTTTTTAGAGAATTTTAAACAGTAGTGTGGATTGAAAAATTATATATTCATTATTATATATGTCCATATAAAATTTAATTTGTTTATTTTCTAATATTTTATCAAAAAACACGTTCAACTCGTCAGGTTTTCTTCTCTCTGTCACAATCTATATAATATGTAAACTTTCTGCTTAAAGAGGTTCGATCGTTTCTCACGTGAAAATTATTTTTCAATTTTTTTCGTTAAAATTTGGTATACACGTTGAGATTAATGCGATGCCTAACTTGTGACGAAATTTTAAAAACATTATTGAAATAGACGATATTTATTTATGAAATTCGCTCTTTTTCGTAACTTCTCATAAGACCGCGTGTTAAAAGTTACAATTTTACAGAATTAATATCTTGATAACTACTCGATAAAGCTTCCTCAAATTTTGCGAATCTTTTAATAAGATATGTCAAAGAGTGTCAATATTAATTTTCAAGAAATTATTATGTTGAAATAAATAATATCCCTTGATGATTTTTGCCTTTACTTTATACGTAAGACGAATAATGCGTGCGGGCGAACATATACGATCGAATCTCTTTAATTCAAACGCGCTTAGAAAAATTTTCATTAAAAAAATAAGTTTCAAATAATCGTCCTGCACTTGGTATGATGCTTAGTTTTCAATAAAAGAAAAGATTTCTATAAGATTTTATGGGAAAAGTGTGTACATGGAAGAGATTGAAAAGACTTCAGCGTAAATATTGTAACGATAAAATGAGTTTAATGACAAGAAAAATCGAAGTTGAAATTTTTCTGTCGAGCAATCGTGTACAGAAGTGTTCGGCAGCAATGAGAAGCGAAAAAGGGAATAAACGTTCGTATAATGTCGACAACTGAAGCGCGTATGCTTCACAGTCCTTTGAAGATTCCCGCTTGCGCGCCACGACAAATGATGCGATTTTATTCCTCGAAGCTAATCCGCCTTAACGATCTAATAATCGTTGCCATTTGCGGTAAGGAAAAACCGGATTCGGCTCGAGGATTATGTATATTCTGCGCGTCGATATCATTGCCTCGCATGTGTATCTCCAAACGGAAAAAATTCCTAATCGTTTCGTGCTCTCCGAATTCATTATTCGCGGAATCGCTGCGGGTGGCTTTCGCGTATTACCGCGGAGTATCCGATAATTTTGCGTATTATTTCGCCCTAATTTATCCCTTTTTTTCTCATCAGCGCTCGCGCAAATTGGCCCGAACGATACTGCTTCCAATCAGAATTGCTCGCCACTATCTTTCGAACGTCTTCATCGACAAGCACGGATTTTTTTTAATTTTCTTAATTTAAAAAAAATCAATTTTATATGAATTGTATATAAATATTTAAAAATTCGGTATACCAGGAAAATTATTTTGAAAAATATATAGTATTGTCAGTTGCAATTAAATATTCGATGAACGTTATTATTTTGCTAATGAGAGCCGAGCGTATCTATATATATACAAGAGTCGGGAAAAAAAAATCCGGGGCTCGCGATCAGGCGGTGGGTAAAAAATCTGCGAGAATCATCTATACGCGTTACACGGGGAATAAATGCAGGGAGATAGAGAAGACGAAGTCATGGAGATGTTTTTCCAGGCTCCCGTTGGGAATATCCAGCTGTGAGTAAGCTAAAAACCGAGAGAGAAGGAGAGAAAAACGGAGAGGGAAAATAAGCTTGGCTTTGCAAAGAGCGAGGAACGATTTGTCGCGCAATGCGCGCGCGACCGCGATATCAACGATCTCGAGGTCGCGGCATCGCGCCGTGACCGCCACGTCAGGAGACACACGTGCTTACACGTGTCCGACTTCCAATAAGAATTTAATTGCTCAACCGGGCTCTTTGCTCAATTCATTCGTACACATTCGTAGGCACGAGCTAAGAAAATCCACGGGAAAAGACGGAGAGAGAACGAGAGGATGAGGCACAAGAGAAAAACGGAGCGATCCTCTCCGCGGTGAACAATCTCTTATTCTCGTATGGAAGCAGAGAACGCGCGCGCGCGCCCCGCTGAATCTCATTTGCATTCTCAGGCATGCCCATCTACGGACCCTTTCGTTTCTCGCTACCAACTTTTCTTAAAATACATTTATTTTACTATATATGCTTAAGTCATTTCTATCAAATAATTGAGTCGGTAACTCTTGATTCTTATAACGTCGCTCAGTTTTTCATATCTTTAGATTTCTTAAAATATGGCCTGAATAATATGTATCTATAGAATAAAAGCGTATTTTTCAGAAAACTCATCACTGATTACTCACAAGTCACATTGTATACACAAACGCGTGTTTGATTCAAAGTTTTGTGCAAACACGCAATACACATCGTAAGCAGATTCCGCGAGCTGTCGAGCCTCTCCTTCAATTCTTTATCTCTCCCGCTCCCTGCTCTCTTCATCCTCGCCAAAGTCACCATGCAGGGAGATATTTTCGATCGTTAATGCCAATCAGTTCGGCTTCTTCTGCATTTGTTATCCTAATCAAGAAGTAAACTGGATGTACGTGTCTCCTTGTTTGCAAGGAGATGAAGCTTCGCTCGAGAGAGAGAGAGAGAAAAGCCTTCCAATCGTATCATTGAGCTCGTATGCACGTCGCTTTTACAACACTATCGCCCGTAATGAAGTCAAATAGCGATACACGCGTTTCTTATAAATAGCTCGTGACGAGTGAGACATGTAGATGGATTATCCATACGAAGAATTGCATCGGCGTATACGAATTAAAAGAAAAGACAAAAAATTTCCAACGAAAATTAAAAGTCTGAGAAAAATTTTTATGCGTAGTTTATTTTAAGGTGGCTCATCGATGAATTAAAAAATTCGGAGATATAGATAAAATTCTGAGAGGGTATTATTTGTGATATAGAAAGCAAAACTTGTAAATTTTAGGGTCAGTTGCCATCAGGCAAATTATTGCAAACGAGCTAATCAAAATTTCTATTTTAATAATGTTTTCATGAGAGATTATTATATTTTCATCGAATATGACATGATACATTTTGACAAAATCGGGAGATTTTGTTCATAATTGGAGTACTGCAAGATAAAATTTTAAACTTTCCAACGATATGTGATAATAAACTGGGTATTGCCAGGAAATTTTTTTCAAAAATTTCACTTAAAAACGATCCCGCATAATAGTCTCAGAAACAATTTGACTATCGTGTGATCAAACATTGAGCCGAAACGTGCGAAAAATGCATCTGTCAGTGCAGACATTTTGATAACACTAATTTTTATCAAAGATAATCATGGAAACTTAACATTGCTTTTTGGTTATTCTGGGTTATCATTTTTCAAAAATGAAATGGATAGTTCTACTGTCTGTTGCTTATCAATAAAATGTTAAATAACATTTTATAATAAAACTGTTATTTATAATAAACTATTAATGAATGAATCAATAGAAACATATCATCAAAATTCGTAATTTTTATTTACGTATAGCATTTTGAAAAATTACGATACGTTGTATACATTTTTTTGACATCATATGCTTTTGACTATAGTATTGTCACTGATAAGCCATCTTAATTGATCATTTCAAAGAGCAATAATAAGTTCTGTAAAGTCATAAAAGAACACATATATTACTAAATTTCGCCAATTTTTTAACTCTTTAGCGATAAAAGTTGTAAAAAATTTATGATGTCAAAATAATAAGTAATTTATTTGTATGGTCACGTATACAGTTTCGTTTTAATGTTAAAGTTTATATTTTCGAAATTGACTGAACGATTGGAGGCTCGGATCTGCGGTTGTGGCGATATATTCCCACGAATAAGTGGACGGAAGGGAAAGAAAAGAGACGGATAGGGAATCCACAAGATTCCTTGGCTTCTTAGTCCTGGCGTGATTCAGAAGTGCGTTTTAACGCGAGAGCGACGTGCGCGCACGGACGCGGTGCGCCGAGAAGTAGCAGGCGGGCACCGGCAGACGGGAGGAGAAACCTGCCGAGGGTTCATTAGCGAAGGTATATCTCTCTCCCGTCGAGAGAGAGAGAGAGAGCAGAGAAAGAGAGAGAGAGAAAAAGATAGCGGGAGGGAGGGAGAGAGAGCTCGACATTCCTTCGCCCTGTCGACCTTTGAAACCTTCCTCTCGTTGGGGTCAACGCAAAAGGTTCGGGGTTCTCGGGATCAGCGCGCGTTCCACCGGATGGAAGACCACAGAGAAAGCTCTCAGGTAGCTTGTAAATTTCGTACCGGGTGTTCCAAAAGTTATCAATTAAATTCACATTTTTTTCTCCCTTATCGATTTCCTCTGCCATACTAAGTGTAATAAAAGCAGCAGAGTTCTCTTTTCATCGACTACACAAATTTCACAAAAATCCAATTATGAAACATTCATTTGCAGAATAATGATAATTGATAACGATTTTATGATAATATCATATGCGTTATTTAACAAATAATTTTGAAAAACTCGTGATGGAGATTTTGAAAAAAATGTTGATGGTGAAGAGTAAATTGGAAGATGATGCGCGGTTTGGTTCCGCATTGCAGAGTGGGAGCGTAACTGTAACGACACGGTGAGAGAACCAGACACGATACGATAAGTCGCTAATTCGCGTTTAACCGAGCGAGACGGCGGGAGACTACCGTCCGCGTGTGTCTCTTTTTCGCGTCTGTGTCAGTGTTAATGTCCGTGTATATATTTCGTCTCGTGGGTGGCCACCGCGTCGACTCGTGTCTCGGCTTGTCGTCGTTCTCGTCTCCTCTTTTCGCTCTCGCTCGATTCTCGTCGCCAATAAAACCCTTTTGTGTTCCTCATGCTCGAACACGAACCGATCAGCACTCGAACAAAACGTCAACGATGAGCTTGAAAAAAATCTCGATCCAATTATCCACAGTCGCTCTAAAAGTCTCTGATATTTGGCTCTCATTAACGACGAGTAAAATATACAAAATTACATATATTTATGCGAACCAATCGAGAAATTATTATTATTCTGCATCGGAGGCTCGTTAAAATTTTTATTATTGTGTCACAAACTGAATGTAATGAATAATCTTGTTAATTCGACTCTCGATATGTAGTCGTTATCGCGCATTGAAAAATCGTTATTGCCGGCTTGATTGAAATCGTTATTGAGAAACTGCTGGTTCGGATTGTACCGGGAGTCGAAGGAGGAGGAGGAGGAGGGGGAGGGGAGGGAGGGGACGCGCACATTTTCAACGAGCAGTTAGCATCGGAACAAGCTCGGAGCGAGAGAGAGGGAGGGAGGAGCGAGCGAGAAGGAAAAAAAGAGAGAAAGCGATAAAGATGCAGGCGGTCATAGAATGACGAAGAAGGCATTGGTGTCTCGCGTGGATGCTGCGAGAATTTCCCATACAGATACACTTTTTCATGGTGTGCGCTGGTGAAGAGAAGATGAGATAGCGAGAACCCGCGTTTTACCTCCATGTTTTCTCTCTCTCTCTCTCCGTCTTTTTCTCTCGCTCCCCTGCGATGCTTGCCTTTTTCTCGTCATCTCTTTCTTTCTCTCCGGCATCGGTCACACCGCAGGTGACTCGTCGCGGTCTTGCGCAGCTCGCGACCTCAACCTGACCCAAACTCGTACCTGACTTCCAAGGCACATGCACACGGACACATTCTCGCGATAATAGTCGCTGCCTGGGGGCACTTCGTGTACGATACGCACTCCGTGCGCCTGCTTGTTCTCCCGCTCATCTCGCCCTGCTTCTATATCTCGCCTCTCGCTTCCCTCTTCTTCTCTTTTCATTATTTATTTTCATATGTTTTATTTCCATTTTCTTTTTTCTCTCTCATCCATTTTTTCCCTCGCCATACGCACTTCCATCACGCTTTTTTCTCCCTTCTTTTATTTCTTGAGGGAATTCCAAGACGCGCGTTTTATTCCGTCGTTTCTTCACTTTCCGCCGCGTGCATAATGCATATAAATTCGTCCCCGTTCCCCGCGTGAGCGATCGGTTCCAATACTAATCGTTCCCCGGAGGAAACGCGAATAATCGGCCGTCGCTTCGCGCCCTCCGCCGCGAAAAAAAGCCGAGGTCGCCGTGCCTCCGTCGATGATGCTTTTCATCTTTGTTCGCGATTCCTTCATCGCCGGCTCGCCGTCCTTTTAATTCACGCAATGCGAACGCTCGAACGCGAACACACGTGGATCGTCATTAAAAGCATCGAACTAAATGCCAATCGGGTGATTGGAATTTAACGTTTCTTTGTTCGCATTCTTATTTTTTTTTTTCATTTTTCTCTCTCCCTCCCTCTCTGACTCAATTTCTGCCGTCCTTATTCTATCCTTCTCGGCGTTGTATAATATGTCACGAATAATGCGAATCAGATTCTCTCGTCCCTCCTGCGGAGAAAAACGATGAACGCGTATAATGTTACTTCGATGATAATTATTATCGCGGTTTTCTCGTTTATCTCTGCTGCGTCTCCGCTTCTTATTTTCTCTATCTTTTCTTTTTCTCCGACTCTTCATCGTGTCTCCGGACACGTCATCTCCTCGCGCTAGAGGGAGAGAACGCTATAGGAGTTAATTTTTCGGTAAGAACGATAATCTCGAGACGGGATGACATTCCCGGGGTCGAGTACGTGACGAACGCGAAAACATTGATATATGTGTGTATATATATACACACTTTTGCTTCGCCACGAATCTGATATTTCTTCGTCGCGAGTCCCCCCCCCGTATATCAGAATCTCCGGCGGTACGGAATAATTCGCTGGAAGCGCGTGTGTCCCCGGAGTTCTCAACGTGACAAAGTGAGAAATAAATAAATTTTATTCGCTTGATTGATACCGAGATTCCCCGAGTGTCACTGGGTTAACAGACGCGACTCTTCGCTTTTCTCCTTTTCCTCCTCCGCGTATTCTCCAACGCCGTAAAAACGGGTAAATTTATCCGCGAATTAACCTTTGTACGCGCCGATTCCGAGCGAACACGCGCGCGCGCACACACATACAATTATAACGAGTCGTTCCCTCCCATTTTCGCGAATGCACGAGATTGAGACGCGGATCCTTCGCGCACACGTCTCGAAACCTTAGAGAGAAAACGAGGCGAAATATAATAAATAAATTTAAAAAAACGCAGAAAATTTCTTTTCGACGAGGATCGTATTTAAGTCTGCACATTGTTGCCAACTTTTATGGGACGTGCTCGAGCGAATTTGCACTTCGAATCGTTAAAAGGCGAGAAAGAGAGAGAGAGACGCGATTATATTTCCCCGTAGCGAGAGCTCGCGCGATATTTTATCGCCCGGCTCGAAATGTCGCGAACAATCGCCGGAGAGATTTAATAACCGATCTCGACGGAATTGTCGTGTCGCTCCCTCAAACTTATCGGGGTCTACGCTCGCTCTTCTCCTGACCCGATTTTTCGGTGGAAGAAATAAAACGCGCTCGCTCGTAGCGGAGCTTTTATTTGTGCATCGGTGGTGAAAAATTTTGCTCGGGAAAAATGTGAATAAAAGGGAAAAAAAGAAAAAAAAAGTAACTGTTCATGTAATATGTCGATAGAGGTGAAAAGTACCGCTCGGACCGCGACATGTGTGTGACGCGTCTCGCAAAATCCAACGTCACTACAAAGAGAAAACGCACCTCCGCGAGCGTCCCGCTGCTTCCATATCTTCCTCTCCTGATGCCTTTTTCGCGGATCTCCGCGAGAGGATGCTTTCCGCTTCCCGGCGAGACGATTATCCGACATGTCCAGGGTCAGAGTTCACCGACTGCTCGCGCTCCCCTCATCCTGCCATTCAGTGACGTTTAAAATCGTTTGATCTCTGATCCGAAGGCTTTTTCTGACCGTACAAATGCTTTTTAACGGTAAACAATATGCGATCAATCATCCCGGAATTTCTCCGTATTCCGCGAGGGTCACAAATCGATGATGAGTTCCTTTTTTTCCATTTTTTTACACTCGCGACGGCGGGGAGACAGACCTCATCGTCGATCGCGCTCGGGATCGTTTCACAATGGGATTTAATTAGTTGCGAGAATTCCTCGGCGAGAATGCGCGCACCGCGAGGTTCGGACGCATTCCGTGACAGCAGCTTGCAAAAAGGCTCTCTCGCGTCGCGCGAGGGCGAATCTCCGCGATCGTGCAGTGTATCAGATTCCTGGTGTAATTTATGCGATCGCCTTCGCGCGAGATCGTCACCGATCACCTTCCATAATGGGAGACAATCGCGGAGTCGTCGTCGTCGTCGTCGTCGTTGTCGTCGTCGTCGTCGTCGTTGGGCGACCTTCGCGTCGCGCGAAACTCCGCCGAGGCGCGGCTTTTCTCGCCTCCAGTTCCACTCGAGCACGCCGTTCTAAATGCGCGTGCACCAGTTTTATTCCCTCCTTTTTTTATCCTCCTCGAAGCACAGACACGAACACACCGCGCGCCCATTATTACGTGGAAATCGGAGAGCGTTTATAATCGTGACGGGCGAACGTTTTGCAAAATAGTTATTTCCAAGCCATTTCCAAGACACCGAGACGCCACACACTCTGCGCGGTATTGTCATTTTTCTCCACACTTTTTTCTACCTCGCGCTAATATATATTTCGAACGTCGATTTATCGTCTCCTGCGGAAAACGGCACTCGCTGGAGCGGGAACGCGCGCGGATCGGGAGTTAAAGAGGATTTTCCGCAATTCCGTTCAAGGCTGCGACTCGTGGGATGAAAAAAATGCGGAAAAAAAATAAACGCGAATTGTTTCGAGCGTCCTTGACGCCGCGGTGAAAAAATATCCGTTCGCTTTTCATCGTTTTTCTCGTTATTTCTACACACTTCCTGCGTCAGCGCGAAAAAGAGGATCGCGGCGGTGAATCGAAAAACGCGTGTCGGTACATGACACAAAATTCCCGCGAGGAGTTGATGCAACGACGTCCCCTTATCACGGCGATAAATCACAGCGGTCACGTGACTCGGTGACATTTTCACCGAGGTGAAAAATTGCGCAATGCCGCTGGAACGAAAAAAATATTCTCGGAAGCGACGCGCGGATGCAGGAAAAGCGAGGATGATGAGTCAGTCCTCGAGGAAAGCGGAGTAGAGAAAACGAGCGGAAAATATAGGTTCCGACTCGACGATTTTCATTACGGTTTTATCAATTTATTTCTTAGTTTATACGGGAATTAAATCGCCCATTCACGTCCCACGAAAATATATTAGACAAAGTTAATTTCGCCTGTTATTTTTTAATCTTGGCGAATGAAAATAAAAACGTGTGGCATTGCCCGCTCTGATCCTCATCGCGGTGCGCGCACGTCGGCTCCGCTGTTACTCGCTACTGCATTATGCATTAGTCATGATTACAAAGTAAGTGGCAACTTATCGTCGTGCCCCCTTTACGCGCGTGTGTATATAATTTATATACACATACGTATACGTACAATTTGTGTACAGATGTATATTCGCGGTATTATATTTCTAAAACAGCAATAACGGCGCGTATTTACGGTGCTTATGATTTTCCACTTGAAACGAACGCGAAACCCTGCTTCTCTCCTCGCTTTTATAATGCTTCACCATTCCTCACTATTTTCATCGCACCGAGTTTTACCTTCTATATACGCGTATATCCTCGAGGTCATGGCTCGCCGCGATTCACGTACGGCCGTCAAAATATATAAATTTTTCGTATTTTACTAAATATATCATACGTCGCTTATATATGATTTTATAGCGATTTGTCGTGAATGAAAAATTTGTCAATTTACCGCGTACGCTTTAATTCGATTTGTCGCGCTGACACTTTATCATGCATTCGAGAGTGAAGGTAAAAGATATTTTTCGAGTCTGACAAGACCTGCCAAAGGCAGACATCATTAAAAGCGAACGTCTATCTTGTCGTTCGGTCCCCCTATACGTGTGTGTTGCAATAAATCATGATTTTTCGACACGTAACGTTTCAATAAATTTTCGCCCTGCTGGCGTGTCTGCCTCAACGAATCTCAATTCAATGACAATCTAAAAAAATGTCACAATCGAAAATAATATAGAAAATTTTATGATTGAGAGAATGTCAAATATCTTCGACTATAAAATTATTAAGGTAGTTCTGTCAGTACAGTCTAATCAAACGTTTTTATCTGAATTTATCTCCGCATACCATGTGGTTTTGGAGCTCAGGTTTACTAGGGAAAGTTGTTACAAATTGTTTCAAGAACAACATGCTTAAAATTCTAGGTCATCCAAGGTGACTTGCTATGTATGTATGAAATTAAAAAAAAACGTAATCTTAGGATTTTTTAGAAAAACTTGAGGAAGCTTTTGAAGTACAATAAAGAGTTGTGCAAAATTTGAACAAGTTCCACTACCCAGAAGTCAAGATATTAAGAGTTGAAGTTCGCAATAATATTTAACACGTGCTTTTATGGGAGACTGAAAAAAATAATGATTTTTGACAATAAATATCTCAAGTGCTACGTAGTGAAACCTCTTAAAATTTAATATACAATTGCGCCATAAAAAATGTTTCTGCAAATTTTTAACAAAATCCTATAAGAAAATGATTTTTTAATAGTACTATACCTTACGGTGGTTGGTCTGTGACGGTCAAACCCAAAAATTTCTCCTGTTTTTATGATGTTTTTCTGACGTTCACAGTGATTTGCGAGATTAAATTTATTAATAAAAGTTGTTGCAAATTGATTAAAGAACAACATTACCTGAATTCAAGGTTATCCAGGGTCAGAAATACTAGTTACACTTGTTGTATAATTAACAAATTTTTTACGATATATTTTTCTGAAAAATAAAACAAAAGTTTCTTCTATGTTGTATAAAACTCTCTGCAAAATTTTTGAAGACTTCGCCGTCTGGAATTCGAGATATTTATTATTGAAAATTGTAATTTTAACACGCGCTCTTATGGAGAATGTACAAAAAAATGTGACATTTGTCATTAAATATCTCCATTTCCTTACGGTGAGACCGTTTTAAATTTAGTACACATACATATGTATAGGACGTTAAAAAAAGTTTATGCAAAATTTTAACGAAATCTATCGACGCTTATTTTACCGACCAAACCACCTTTTTCATAACAGCCCAAAATTCGTAGCGAAAAAAAAATTAAATTTAAACTTCATTTGGAAAAATACTCATGACGGATATTTCAATAAAGTTATTTATCACCGCGACAATGAGATATAAATCATAACCGCGGGGACCGCGTGTCTTTTAACCATTCAAGCGATACTTTTGCATTATCTCCTCAATAGGGATACAAGCCATAAAGTATCGAATGTATTTGCTTTTAGAATTGCTCTTTAGTCGACAATTAGGTATATCATTGTGCGCAAAAGTGAAGAAAATAGCCACGTGCGGGCCTGTGTGATAACGAATGGCCAGCGCCCATGGGCGACGAATCTCGATCGAATATCTCTCGGAATTTGTTTTACTCCGTTTTTATTGCAAATATCCGCAAGCACGCAAATATCTACAAGGTGTTCCAAAAGTAAAGATTGCTGCTGAAGACAAAGAAAGAAGAGAAATGAAGAGAAATGATCGTTGAGCGAGATGAAAAAATGACATTTCTCGACGTCGTCGTGCTTTGAAAGGCCTTGTATAGGGACAACAAATCATTGGACCAAGTCCCGTGTCGAAAAGTTTTAATCTCGCTACCGTGTCCATGTTTCAGAGCAACTTTGTCTTTTCCATTCTACAATATGGACCGAGGAACAAATCGTTTTCTCCTTCTCGGTCCGTATCGAGAGAGAAAGAAAAACTCCGGGACAATGAGTACACGAATCCCTGACAGAACGAAATTGAATTCTCTGAGATGCTGGGGACTCGAGCTGTAAATTCTTACTTATCGTTATCGACAGAAATGCTTTCGTTTCGCTTCTCTCCTTCTTTCTCGGAACATTTTTTGTTGTCAGGCATTAGACTCTCGTATTCTCGCGTGTGCCTTTAAATAATTGTGGTCCAGGGGACTTTCCCTCGATTCGAGACCGGTTCGAAATCTTGCGATTCGAGCTTGTGCACATATTGTGCCGAAGGCGAATACAATCCAGTTATTCCAATCGATTGATAAAATATTTTGGTTCATTTTTCTCGAATTATATATTGTATATTTCGGAGAACTCGGAGGAAATTCACTTTAGGATAAATCTATATATATACATTTGATAATTTATTGTTTCAATAGTCGATAGCTTGTTAATAAGTAGATTTTACAATTAATAATAATGATTTAAAGAAATAACTATAGTGATATGCGGAATAAGCTTATTGTGCACACATTTTATATGCTCCAGGCTAAATATGTAAACCAGTTAATCGAATCGACGCGATTGATAAAATATATCCATTTTTTCGGATAACACTTGAAAGAACTGCGGAGCAATTCGCTCTAATATATACCCGCGTATATTTAATAATTTATCGTTTCAATAACGATAGTTGGTTAATAAGTGTTTTATAATTAATAATAATGATTTAAACAAATAAGTAGAGGTGAAAGTTGACAAATAACGAGTTTACCGAGGATTCGGTTGAGGAAAGTGTGGAAAAAATTACCAAGTGGTAATCATCGTTGCATTCGAGTCGTTCGTTATGAGAAATTCTCGTACGTACATACACGGGGAGAATCGGGGAATCGTGGTGCAACGGAGTTATGTGTTGTTCTCATAGCAAAAGTGATGGAAACGACGGCCCCGGGTGTGAAATGTCGTAACGACGTGTTAAAACGGAGCCAACTTGCGCGAGCACGTATGTCGTTAGCGAAGTCTTGGCTCTTCTCTCTTTTCTCTCTCTCTCTCTCTCTCTCTCTCACTCTCCTCGTACATTTTCCAACTCGCGCGTACGAAAGTTTATTCTCTCGTACGTCTCAAAAAACACGCTGTACATTACATCGCCGGAAGTAATGTACTCGTAAAATAAATTAAAATGTTTACAATAAATAGATGGTGTTTATCGTCACGCGGGAATAGTTTGACTTAGCACGCATCAGAAATATTCTCAATATATATATTGTTCTCGAAATGGCATTGCCAAGACTGCGATCATCTTTTTTCACGAATATTTTCGGTCAATTTTCCATCTCAAAAGTTATGATATTTGCCGTACGTGTTCTTTCCTCCGGAGATTCTCGTGAATGTCGTTTGGACAAGGCATAGAAAAAAAAAACGATGCCCGAGCACCGTTAGTTCGACAGAGGGAACTTTGGCTCTCGAGATTTTTTTTTCTCATCCGTATATTGACAGACTTCGTGGCCCTCTTGTCGCACCGCGAGTGCTTGAAGAAGCAAAAAAAAAGATGAAAAATAAAAGGAGGAAACGTCTTCGACGACTGTTGAAAAAAAAAATCGTTACGCTAATTACATTTATCGAGGTGAGAAAATAAAGGATTCGTCTTCACGGGCGTGAAAATATATATCGTCGTAACTTATATTACGAAATAAAATTGATTGGAGCTGTTGGCCCGTGTGCGTGCGTCTGTGACCGTTTCGTGCCGATTCGACCGGAGAGATCGGACGCACCGCATCCGAGTGTGATAAAAAAGAAAATAAAGGGAACAAAATAAAAAAAAAGTGGGTTTACGATCCATCAAGACTACGAGCTCGGTAACGCGACAATATTGTTCCGTTGTTGAGAAGATCGAAGCGTGAAGCAAAAAAAAAGAAAATAATAAGAGAAAAAACAATGCCGAAAGCATCGGGACGCGCGTTTTTTTCCTTCGTTTGAAACTTTCTTTCCGTCCGTTCACCCCGCCGTCGGATTTCTCTCGATCACGATATTCTTTTCGAGCCATATATATATATTATTCACAAAGCTATATACACGTAATTTTGACGATCGCGGAGATTCGATGATATACTTTTTTTTCTCAAATAATAAAATCCGAATATTATTATTTTTTCGACGATACCAATCATATGGGTTTCATCGCTTTCGAGCAAATGATATACTTTTTGCGCTATATCTTTTTTGAAGCCGTCGATCGAAACACGTCGGTGATTTTGTTGAGAGATTTGCAACGATCTTTCTCGCGAGGGGACGGGAAAGAGAGCTTATCGGACAAATATCGCTGGGATCTTTATGGCTCGTGATTTTCACAGCATCGGAGCGATAGCGCGAAGTGACGAACGAGCGAACGATCAGCGAACTTCTTTCCCCGCGAGGAGAGTGCACGCGAGCGATCTCCGTCCCGAGATGTTTCACGCGTAGTGAAGCACGTCACGATAATGGCGCGCGGCCCGTAAAAATAATCCCAGGGAATTCGAAATCGTAGCAAAGTTTAGCGACGAATCGCTCGATCTTCGACACACACGTTAAAAAGACACGGAATAAAGCGCGAGATCGATCGCGAGTTACGCTCACGTTCCTCCGCGTCGAGCGGGACCCGAGACAATCGATAGACAAGATCGGTCGCGAGCGACACGCTAGTTACAAATTTTCACTACGTCGGAAGCCAAAAAGTCTCGAATGTCAACATTGTAGCTGCAGTATCATAAGCAAGAGGAAAAAACGAAAAATCTTCATTCACAAAAAAGCGTGTATATATAACGACGAGAATCGAAAAAGATATAATTAAAGGTCTACCGAGTCGAAGCATGAAAGATAGCGACGATAAAATTTTAATTCCCTTTTCTCTCTATTTCAGAATAATTTACTATATTTTTTTAGAAAGCTGATTTTCGCTCGGCTTTTATTGCAGCGTATAAATTAAATCGTCGTCGCGCGCATCCAGAACGTTAATCAGGGACGTAAAGATCGGCGATTGGGTGAGCGATGATCCAAATAGCTGGGAAGATTTCTAGCGCTCGCCTCAGTGGTTTTTGAGACGATTCGAACGAGAGCCTCCGGATGGAAATTTCGGGTGATTCTATCGGCAAGTTTATGTCGCTTGCAATAAAAATTTAACGACGACGATAATTTATCGGTTATTTCAGTAGCTTCGGACACTGACCCGTTCCCGGGCGATTTGAATGAAACTAGCCTCGCCGCGCCAAGGGCGAGGTGTTCTGCATAAACGTTTCTGCGCGCGCTGAATACATCGATGTGTTTATAAGCTAGTTTGCAGTCTCGTTGATGAAGGCTGCGGATAGGAAACTCGCCGCGATCGAGGAAGAAGATATCCGAGGCGCGCCCGCGTTTGTTTTTTTTCTCTCCCTTTCTCTCTCTCTGCGGTCTCTCCCTTCCGATGGCTTCATTTATTGGACGTAAATCTCGATTCTAGCGCCACATTAAATGCGCAAACGTCGCCCGTACTCTACACTTTATCATAAACACGAGCCTCCGATCTCAGAATCGTTCTTTTTATTCTCCGACTCTACTTTTTCTTACGAAGGTTCGCGCTCCGAGAATTTTATCCCCACCGATTTTACGAGCGAATCTGAAATTCCTTCGTTTCAACAACTTTATTCGCGAATAGATAAATGTCGGGGTATGTGCGCGAGTTTTTGAAAATTTTTCACTATCGCAAGATGAGACATTTTATTTTAATTCATTTTTTTAATTTTTGCTATATTTTTCGTATAGATATTATTTTTCTGAATGTTTTATAGTTTTTGTTTCTGTTTGTTTATTAAAATATAATATTTTCCTGGAACTATTATCACCAAATACTTTTGTGCGTTGGCTAACGAACGTACTTGGATTTGGTATAGAGACCGAAAAAGCCTCGCCGACTCTTCATACACCCAGCGTCGTTCCTTCGCATTTCGCCTGACGTGAAAATTGCCCTCTCGAGGCGAACGCGCCATTCCTCACGATCGCCCGTATACCGGACCATTAGAGAGATATTCCACGATGCTTTTCTCCTTTTATCCATCATTCATAAAATCTCGAGGCGATAAGCGTGTATCCGGCCTCGGAATTTTATTCCCGATACTCTCTTCATTTTCTCGCGAGAATTCAATTAATTTACGATCATCGAGGGCGACGGGAAAAAATTAATGAAGCTTTTAACTTCTCGATTTGACACGAGACGTCTAATTTTTTTCTCCATCACGTGAAATCGTACGCAGTCCTAATGATACTACACTATTTGTATAATTCATATTATTTTTTTAAATAAAAGAAATAATGTTTTGTTTTTTGTGAAATCATAATTTGTTAATTGCTGATGGATTTTTGACTTTATTTGTTTTACAGGTGAGGTGTCGGGTGAAAGCGCGTCAGCGGGTACCGTGCCACGTGGAGGCGACCGCGTCGAAGCGGCCGATCTGGGGAGACACAATAATATTACGGAGAGGAGCGACGTGGCCACCCTGGCCGCTAACACAGCGATAGACGCGAGAGGCGGCAGCCCTCAGGGCGCCCACCTCTCGGGTGCAGCAACTCCGAGACCACCGCGCAGCAGGAGACGATTGACACAAAACGGCATTGACACGACACAGGTAAAAACAACATTAAGGTGATAATAACGAAAATACGAAATTTAATTTTTTTTTCCTATTGAATGTTTTTTCATGATATACACGGAGAGAAAAAGTCCAAGAAAAATTACCATGCTGTCTCTATAAATCGTGTGCAAACGACAAGTATAGAAAATTTTACCGTGCTGCACGGTAAAAATTTTAACGCTTTAGACCAATTTTTCCAAGATTTTTCAGAAAATTTCCGTGCAGCACGGTTAAATTTCTAACGCTTTCAGGGATGGGCAGAGCTCGATACTTTTCTGAGAAATGAAAACTTTTCAATAGATAATCTTTATTGCCTCATTGATGAAATTAGCATCACCCATTGAAAAATTTTCATATCTCAGAAAAGTATCGAGCTCTGGCTATCCCTAAACGCTTTAGAGCAATTTTTCGAAGATTTTTCAGAAAATTTCCTATACATGTTGTTTGCACAAGCTTTATAGAGACAGCATGGTAATTTTTCTCCGACTTTTTCTCTCCGTGTAGAGCAGTATAGGGTATAGTATATAGGGTATAGTATACGGTAAGAGGGGCAAAATGGACCCCTTAAGAAAAAAATGCTTGAAACCTCAGTCTTTTAAAATCGTTTCACTTACTTTTAGTCCCTTGTCAAATATATTTGGTGTTAATTTGCTGTGTCTATACTATAATAAAAAAATAAAAAAATGTAGAATAAAATGCCCCACCCCCCTCCCTCTCAAAAAAAATTTTATAATGTGAATTTTTTTACTCGTATTATATTTTTGAGTTTTTTGCTATGTATTTAGTATAAAAATGCACTAATAGTTATAATGATACAAATTTGGAGCAAAATGGACCTTTTAGAAACTTGAATCAAATTTTCTGGTTATTTTTCTGTTCAATACCATTTCTACTCGACAAAAATTTTAACAGACACTTTGCGCATTAAAAATTTTAGGGGCTCAGTTTGCCCCCAAATATTTCTAGGTTTTGGAAATTTCAGGTGGCCCATTTTGCCCCTTCCCCCTTCCCCTATATTAATCCAATTTTTGATGGCTAAATTTCAAGTAGCATTATCGATAAAATAAGCGAAAATTATCCCGACAAAGTATGTTCGACATAAACCAGAGTCTTATGAGAAACCGTTAGCGTGTGCTCTTTTATTGAATAAAATATATATTTAGAGTGAACCTTTAAACACTTTAAAGTATTTCACGTGTTCATTAGCGTGCAATGTTTAATTATTTACCATAAAAGTATATGGTCATTGAACTTTTCATTGAATTATTTAATGATAATATATCAGGCATGACACTTATAATACATGAGTGAATCCAAGTCAAATCATAACCTAAAAATAAAAATCACTTTTTAACTATCTGTATTACATTAACATTTTATATTTAAAAATTAGTACATTTGGTAAAAAAAGATCTATTCAATCTTAAAAGTTATTTATTTACGACTCATTTAAAAATAAGCCAAATAGTATGTCATTTGACTAGTAAGTATCGCGCTAATACCTCTTTAATTTAAACTAAAAAATCTTTGAAATAACTGTCAACATCAACAAATTCAGAATCTGCGCGTAAATCTTTTCTTCGATTGTTTTATCATTTTGTATTTAACTTCACACTCTCCAGATCTGTATAGAGCACTAATTTATTTTCAGTCGGATGAGTATTTGCGAGCCCATAATATTACATCAAAATTTTACAGAAAAATTACACCGCACAGTCGTTGAGAATATATGAATTTAAATCTCAGAACTATACGTTTTTACAAAATTTTTATTTCAATGATAACTAATACATATACATAAATAATACATAAAAATATATCATATATTTTTTATATCTCAAATTACGTCTATTTACTGTACGATTGTATATATTGCTTTCTAAAATTCTTGATAAAAAATTCATTTTTAATACAGTCGTGCGAGCGCATACTTGTTTTATGTTCAGTGAAAAACCAATATCCTCAAACTATTTTCGAAAGAGAATAAGCAAAATGGTGATGTTTGCTCAAATTCGGTCGACGAATTTTCAAAGTCGCTGGCATTTGGATACGAGAGAGGCTCCCGCGAGTGCAAACACTCGAGCGCGGGGCACCGGTGATGGTTTTTTGTTCGCCGCTCGCGCGCTTCCGAGAGAATTAATCCAGCCTCCGATCTCTCGTCAGTCTCTGCGGCGCGTTTCGTGTTGATCGCCCTCGCTGCTGTTGCCACTAATGTTGACTAGAGTATATGTATATGTCTATAACTCGCGAGGAAGCAGGAAAAGAGAGGAGATCGCGAGAAGCGCAGGTAGCACGCACCTGCTGTCCGTCGAGTATTCGTGTATACACCGAGTCCCGTACGGACTCGCGGCTACCGGGATGTACGGCCTTTCAAACCCGCGCGCTTCTGTACTTTATAAACGCTGTACACAAATATGTATATAACACCGGAGTCACATGAGCCTCGAGGCCCGTCACGTTAAAAAATTATTCTCCGCTCTGTCGAAATATTCGAGCCTCCCAACTTTTATTCTTTTTCGACGCGCCGAACTAAAAATTTAACGAATCATCGCGAGGCACTCCCCGAGTTTGAATACCGGACGAAAAAAATACACTCGTCGAAGAGAGAAAAAAAAGTACGGGCTGAGGATCCTTGGATAAATATTAAATCGCGGACACGTGGATAAATATTAAATCGGAGTTAGCACTCGTCGGGAATTTATTGGAATAAAGAATGTATATACTCTTGCCTAATTTATCACTTTTCGGAGTTTTGATTTTCTGGACGGTGCTCACGAGGATGAGGCTCCCAGCGGGCGGACAGATTAGCTCGGTTTTGATAAGCAAATATTCTTCTTTTTTTTTATAAACGCGTACATGTGTAGTTGGATGTTTTTGTTTCTGGATCCATCATCTGATCGTTACACCGCTGATTCTCAAATTACCATTCATTTTTTCTCCAATTTATTCAGTCGCTCCTTTGTTCGCTCGCCAACACGAAAACTCAATTAACAATGATAAAATTAGTGTCTGAGACGATTCCGTTTGAAGTTGTCCGTGGTTACAGTCTGTCAAAAAATTTATTTTACAAATGAGAGTGGGAAGACTTTTTTTTTCTTCATTCATCAAAATTCTTATCCGGAATAACGCCCCGAAGGGTCTTTGTTTTTCGAGGGGGAGTATACCAAAAGTTTATTTTTGTGCTTTCAGGTTAAAACGGAGAGGCTGACACCTGACAACAATTCGACGTCCTCCCGTAGCGTGACGCCGTCGTCGTCGAGTCATCCGGGCACGCCGCCAAATGCAACGTCACTCGGTGGACCCGAGGGTCCACCCGCGCCGCATCATCTCAAGCACATGGAGCAGATGATGGGACGCAATTACAGCGATTTTATGAGAAGTTTAGCTGCAAAGTACAACAACGCCAATCCGAACGAGTAAGTCTTCCAAAAAAAATTTTTTTTTTACGATTAAGGTGATGCCGTAGATGTACCACGTGACACGAAACGCGATTCGCTCAAACACGCAAATTATTGATATTTCATAAAAATTCAAAAATCAGCCCATTTTTGCCACTAACCTGCGTGAGCTAAACAAATATTATTCTCATTGACGAAGAATTAAAGAAGTTTGAACCAATCGCGTTTTACAAGTGTCTGGAATCTGCGGCATCGTCTTAAGGTGATGCCGTAGATGTACCACGTGACACAAAACGCGATTTGCTCAAACTTACAAACTATTGACATTTCGTCAAAATCCA
>JAPYYW010001162.1:0-58538 GCA_030522545.1 Cremastinae sp. A BG-2022a | reverse complement strand
CAAAAAGGCTAAATTACAGTTTTACACTGCAATTTTTCTCTTCATATCAGTATTATTTCAATTCCTGGTATAAATTTTTGAAATGTATTTTTCTCCGTGATATAAAAATCGATTTCATTTATTATTTTATAAATGTTATTGATTTTCGAATTTGCTGATGAACTGGAAAATTTTACGGAAATACTTTTGACGCGAAACAAATTTTCGAGTGAAGTTACGAGCTAATTTTTCATAAACTTTCGACACGCGGACAAAATGTTTTTCTCTCATACCCGAATGGACAATTCGATTCGCAATTGTATTGCGGGCGGAGGTCTTCACGGAGGTCTCTCGATTCTTAACGCACCAAGAATATTAATAAACTCTCTGAATGGACTCGCCAGCCCGTATTATTGGCTCTCAGGATCGTTTTCACACCTATTTGGGATCAACAATTGGTCTCTAAATCCACACGATTCCTTCTCACCGAACCGTTTTATTCACTTCGGTCTCGTTCCCGAGAGCGAATTATCGGACAAGACCGTCGTAATTTTTTTCGTCCCAACCTCCTTCCATAGGCTATTCATATTCTCGACGAGAAGCTGCGAACTAAATTAAAACTCACCCTGGACCAAACTTCGGTCCCAAACACCCTCGTGACGATCTGCTATTATTATCGAGGAGGAAACCGATGTTGCCAGGAAAAACACAACTCTGAAATTGAGAAGAAATCATTTTACCCTCAATCGCAATTTTCAAAAAAAAAGCGTCTACTTGATTAAGGCAGTCGTATCACTGCAGACTCGTCGAAAGTCATTTGCAAATAATTAACGTAATTTTCGAATAAGTAGATATCATTATAAAAAATAGAAAGAAATAAGAAAATTTATGTATTGTCAACAAAATTGAAATTTTTATTTACCAGTAATTGTAACATCAAAAACTAATTATCAACTATTTGAGTAGTGCTCGAGGTTACAAATCTAAAAATTTTTGAAAATCACGTAATCGAAAAAGTATACGTTACTTTTCAAGTAAAAAAAAAGTAATTTGCTGAAATTTTTTTGAGAAAACCAAGATAGGAAGATGTGCACACCTATCGAACAAAATAGATAAAGAAAACTTGAAGATGTAAGTTATTAAAAATTTGAAAAAGTTGTACGAAAAATGTTTCATTCGTTTAATATTTAAAAAATGTTAATTTTCAAAATTTTATAAAAGATGTGCTAAAGCTGTCGATTGATGTAACAACTAACAAAAAATTGTCAAATTTATGGCAAAAATATGAAAACTAATTTCCATCAATTTTTTATGAAAAACTCGTATTCTCAGAGATAGTAAATTTTTTAATAAAAATAAATTTTTTCGTGTAAATGTTCAGCTCTTTGCTGAGCGCACTTTCAAAACTTCAAACGTATTTTTTTCGAGATATGATTTTTCAAAATGATACGCAGTTTTAGCTCCAATATTGGCCGATTGACTTTTTTTCACGTAAAAAAATTGTCAAAAAAGTTTTTCCTCAATTTTTGATAGTGGTATTACCCCTTAAACTTTCTTTCAAACTTTTTTTATTTAAATTTAATCTTGATCGATGAGACAAAATGATTTTAAATTGAACTCACGTCAAAATGAAACCAGGTGCCATTGCACTGGAATACCTTTGGTCCATTTTTCCGAAAATCGGATGATTATACTGTGCAGAGAAAAAAAATATTATTACCGTAAATTATTATTAAATCATTATGAAATAATTATGCATAGAGATGTCATTCTGTATTCGTACGCGAAGAGGTATATCTGCAAATTTTTTCGGCAATTTGCACTGTTCCACGACGTTTTCGTGAACTTCGAAGAAGCGCTCAAACAATCGTTTTTCAACGTAGAGACCAATCTGGCGATCTGTAAGATGAGTTCGAATTTAGTTAATGCTTTGATGAATGCGTTTATATACAAGTATAATATTTTCGTCGTTACAGTCATTTTTTTCTTGCGTGTCAGAATTCTTTTCACACACCCAAAATATTTCTTGCAACGTCTGCCTCCAATATTCTAAAGGTAAAGAACAAAGGTTTCTATTTGGTTTGTTGTTTTTCGGTATGAATGTATGATAAGTTTAATTTTATGATATAATATTAACAATTTTTTAAACACAACTTTTTACAGTTTCATTTTCGATATCTTGATATCTTAAGAGATATTATTAGATAGATCTTTAATCTAGATTTTATTGCTTTCCAGAAAAACTTAACATGAAGAATTTTTCATCAAAAGACAAGAAGTGGTAAATATTGATAAAATTATAATAATTGATAAACGACATATTCGTTTTTGCACGAAATAAAATTTTTATTGAATGAAATTTTTAACGTTTCAGTAAGTGACAGAAGTTCTGTTACTTACTTCCCATGTCCAACGAAACTTCGATTTCTCCTGCCACAATAACATCTTCCGATGAACCATGAAAATTAACCATTCGATGTTGAAGGGCACTTGAAAAGTTGCTCCCAAAATGCATTGTTCCAACCGCTTCACCATGCTTGACGGCCGAATTTGCGTCCTCCATGTCGTCATAAAATTTCTGAATAAAAATTAATCATTGCAGAATCAATTTTTGAATTAATGAGCTGAAAACTACATTTTCACAATGATAATAGTGAAAATCATTAATTTCGTGAGAAAAAGTTTCAGCTTTCAGAAAAAACATATTAAAATTGAACTAACAGAGGCCGCACTATTTAAAAAGTCTTCACACTGTACAAAAATCAATTTATTAACACTGTTAATTAACACACTTAATTAACACTGTTAATTAAGATTTCATCACCTCCATCACAGAGTTGAATAAAAATTAGAAACTAAAAATAAGAGAGTGAAAAAAATTAAAAATGACACGCACGTTCTTTCTAGATATTGCTTTTAAAAAATATAGTCTGACGATTGTATCTTTAGTTTTAAAGTGAATAGACATCTGAGCATGAAAATTGAGTTAGAATCTTTTCAAGGTAGTCCGTTATTTGCATAAGAAATTCATATTAAGAATTTTACAATCGCTTCTACCATGTGTTAATTTTTTGAGAAACAATAAATTATGGATGTACGACCAATTTTTTTTAATATTAAAAAAAGACCATTTTTTAATGTTGCTAAATCTACAATAAAATTTGAAGAATGTTTAATTTTTTTTTAATTGAACGTCAAGAATTATTTATTATATTTTTAAAGTATACCTCAACGATTACAACATATATACTTTTCTCAATACGATATGACTTTTAAGCGATAATTAAAATTGTAATTTTTGTTAGGATCCCATGGCCTATAAGTATTAGTCTTACAATTAGCTATCTTATCAAATAAATAATCTTGTAAATAATTTCTTTTTGCGATAAAGTTTTTTTTAGGATAAACCAAAATATAATTTTTTTGAGTTCTCTTACGTTTTCGACTACGTGTTCGTTGAAATAATTTAGAAATCGACAGCTCAGATCTACGAAATCACATGTGAAATTATCGTAAATTACGCTCCCATCGTATTGGCCATTGCTACAGTTTCCTGCCTCCTCGTTGACAACTGCCATGTGAATGTGCTTTATGTCACCGCCAATCGCGTTGAAAAATAAAAAGGTCTGGACCATTGGTAATACCAGAGCAAAAAGGACACCTCTGCAAAAAGAATCAAACTTTTTACTTTGTTAAACAAATTAATTTTTTAAGATAGTTCTTTTCATTTATATATACGCAATTTATATTATTTGTATCTACTTTTACAATCACTTCTACAACGTATCAAATTTGTGAATAATGATTTATTTATAAAGTATATACTAACAAATTCTTAATTCACATTAGGAATTTTTTAAAATATAAAAATAATTAATTTATTGTAAAAAATAAAGAATTTTAATAATAATAAAAATTTTAATTGACAATAACAATTATTTTTTCGTCTAATTCTTTCTTCAAAATTGAATCATTGATACAAGCGTAGTTTAGATTGAAATAATAAACAAATAATTTGATAGAAAACCACTTTCAACATAAAACAATATTAAAACTATATTGACACATTTATCGATCAATTTTATCAAAGTTAAAAATTACTTAATTATTTATTTTTGTGTGTACTGTTAAGTATAAT
Organism: Cremastinae sp. A BG-2022a; assembly: GCA_030522545.1. NCBI lineage: Eukaryota > Metazoa > Arthropoda > Insecta > Hymenoptera > Ichneumonidae > Cremastinae sp. A BG-2022a. Next base: position 54,421 of record JAPYYW010001162.1, on the reverse strand, counting down.
TATTTATATGATTACCCTGGATGCCGCACAAATTGCAAAATATTTTTTATCATCAGAGCCTTGAATTTTGGTCTAAAATTCGTCACACGTCTGACGTTATTCGATTGGTTCTTCGGATCTTCGCACCAACCTGATACTTTGTTACTCCACATATTTTTCTAAAAAATTGCATAGTAGTCATGACATTTATTTTTAATACTATAAAAATTTTTAAAAAAATGAAGCAGTCTAATTTTTTCACATAAAAATAAAAAAAATATTTTAAGTGAAATACAAAAAATACGTTTATCGTTGTTGCACTTTCGGTAGTTGGAGAAATCATAACTTCTTCAGGATCGCTAATATATTCGGGTGTCGCGATACCCCTTTGCTGATTTTCCTTCTGCCGTTGACTGAGTTTTAGAAACGCTTCTTCCAAACTGTCACATTCGAATTTTTCCAATAACTGACTCGGTGACGATTCGGCCAATAATTGACCACATCTCAAAAGTCCAATCTAAAATAAAATTAAAAAATAGTCTAATTACAAGAACTTTTTTTTTCAAATTAGCCATACAGTCTCGACGTACTTTATTTGCTAGTTTAGTTTCCTCAATGTAATGTGTCGTTATGACGACCGTCGTACCCTTCTTTTGTGCGATGTCTGCGAGAAAATTCCAAATACTGAAAATAATTTTTTTAAAATAAATTTACATTTACTAAAATAAAATAACATTTATTAATTGTGAAATAAAATTTCATATATGAATAGTGAAATTATTGTTTCAGAGTGCAAAATTATTTTTTTTCATATAAAAATATGAATGGAAAGGTTTTAAAAAAGTACTTGCTTCTCCCTCAGAACCGGGTCAAGTCCGACGGTAGGTTCGTCGAGAATTAACAATTCTGGATCATGAATAAGGGCAGCGGCGAAAGAAACTCTCCTTTGTTGACCGCCACTCATGTGTTTGACAAAATGATTTCTTGGCGGTAGTTGGAGAAGGTCTGAGAGAAAGGTATACTTATTCTCTGAAAAAATCGAGCAAATGAATGATATTTGTGTTAGTAAAAAAAAATTTACAACATATGAAATCAGACCAAAATGTCTTTGGATTACAATTATAAATTAATTGTATAATGGCAAAAAAACTATAATCATTCTATCACTATAATAATTGATATCTATAAGAATGTTTTAATTATCAACAATTTTGTTCATTTACCACAGGATTTTTTTTTAAACAAGTTTATTATATTTTGTTATGAAACAATTAAAATTATCATAGCTTTTATACAATCTAATTGTACGTAATTAAAAATAAATTACGAATGCAATTTGACTTCGGCCAAATTAGACCGAACTACCTTAAGCCTAGGACCGTACACAGGAGGTCCCCAAACGCCAGAAAATTTTTACGATCTTGGCCTTTCGAAAATTTTGCTTTTTCAATTAGATTTTTCTTGGTATAAATTAAATATAAGATCTTTTTCTAGTAGTTTATTTCATTTTCCAGAACTTGAACGATGAAATGAAAAAAAAATTAAACCTTCGTACGATAAATAAAAAGTCGGCTACATCCATTTGAATTGCTGGGGTTAGCATAAACCCAGGGTGGAGTATTTGTCTCATACAGATAGTGTGGGGTCCTAAGGTTAAAGAAGCTGAAGTCGTCTTGTCATTGGATGACGTTGAATTTCGAATACGTTTTTCTTCAGTTAATTTGCAGCAATTTTTTTAAATCAATTTTTTATGGAAGAAAAACGTTGCAAAACTTATTGATTTTTTGCTATACGGTCTCAACACCCTCAAGAAAAATAAAAGTCATTTTTTACCTATAGTGTTATCATCGAGACCGTTAATTCTCCCGAAATAATAGAGAGCACCGATGACCGTGAATTCTCCAACGAGGGAAATTTCTTGCGGCATGTATCCGACTCTTGGTCCCGGAATCCCGGATCCCTTGGTACCCGGCTTCCCACCAAGGACCCATATGTCTCCGCTGTCAACCTTGCGTACACCGACGACGCAAGTAAGGAGAGTCGATTTTCCGCAACCGCTCGCACCCAGCAGTCCATAACTGAATCAATGATTAATTTATTTCCATTAAAAATAATATCACTTCAATTTTCGCTCGCTACATTTCCAACGAACGAATTATCGCCTCGAGGTAGCCTCGAACCTAGATTCGAAGATCTGTTGATAGTTTGAATTTTCTTAAGGTAGTCGTATCACTGTAGACTATAGTCAAAAGTCATTTGCAACTAGATAACGTAATTTTCGAAAAAGTAGAGATCATATAAAAAAATAGGAAAAAACAAGGAAATTTATGAATTGTCAAAAAAATTGAAATTTTTATTTACCAGTAATAGCTAAACATGAAAGACTATACCGAAAGATATCCGTTAAATATTCGAGCAAATAATGCTTTCGATTTTCTTAAAAAATAGGTCGATAAGTCCACTATTCTTCAAAACGATAAGATTCGTAGGAATATACTTTATTTAAGTTCTGTTTTTCGCAAAGATCTTACAATTCATTATATAAATAGATTCAATGTTGAAGTGAGCGTTAAATCAACCAAGAATTTAGTTCAATTTACAAAATAATATCGTTGAACGTATTGAAACAAATATTTTGTTGAATCAACCAAATTTCATTTTCAGTGTATGCTTTGATCACGAAAATGAGAGATTTAAAATAATTAATTTCTCGGTAATTAAGTCGATGACCTACCCTGAAATTTTGCAGAAAGCTTTTATCATATATAAGTAGTAAAGCCTCTAATTTTTTAAAAATAAATCTGACAAATTGTTTAAAACGATACAACTACCTTAAATGTAAAGAATGTACTTTTTAGTGGGTTTGTCTGGCTCATTACAATTAGACTCTCATCTCGAGTGTACGTCGAAAGCAATTGTTATATTTCACACGGAAGAAACGAATCCGGTGACAGATTTTAATGAGTCCCGGGGCTAATCCGCAATTACTTCGTGTTGATTGTCCGGGCTAATACGCGTAGATTGGCGAATAAAAAGAGGAAAGGAAACGATCGAATATAAGAGGTAATAAAGTCCGCAGTAATTCGCGAGATCCGATTCAGTTCGCCGAGAACGAGTCTAGAATCTGACGATGGGATCGCCGCTCGCGTTTCTTTGTCTGCAATTTGCGGCAAGTTTCACCGTAATTTCAGTCGTGAGCTTCGATCTCGAGGATTTGCCGAGAGTGCTAACGAGCGACGATGAAAACCCGAGAAATGAAAATAACGACGAGCGCGGCGCGCTCGCGAGAAATCACGCCGATGGAATACTGGATTTCAAAACGAAAACGAAAACTGCGAGACTCGTCGATGAGATCGGCCTTGGCGACGGGAAATCAGAAAAATTTTCAAACAGGAGAAAAAAAATCACAAAGTCGTCGCGAATCGGCTCGTCGATCGATTCCTCGAGGATCGATTCTTCGATTGCAAAATACTCGAGAATTGGCTCTTCTGAGATCGGGAAGTCGAAGAGTTACCGATTTAAAACGGATACTCTGAATATTGGCCATTCAGGAAGATCAAGAATTCAGCGACGTCATAAGAGCGACGACTACGTATTTTTATTAAATACTAATCCCGAGGATTTTGAAACGACGTTGAGCAAAACGATCGAGGAAAAATCGGTTGAGAATATTTCCTTTCAGGATCCGAACCAGTTTAAAAAAGAATCCAGCCAATATTCGTGTAATCGAAAAATTAGGAACAATCGAAAGAAAGAAGCATCATCAATATTGGGGATCATTCTTATTAAAAATAAAGGCTCAAAATCGGAGAAAAATTACAGATCGTCGAAAACAATGTCTAGAAACAAATGTGATAACAAATCGATAAAGAATTCCTTCTCATCGAAAAATGCCACCAAAAGTTCTTTAAAATTGTGTTGCAATCGACGAAAATATACGGAAAATATAATGCAGATTTTACTAAAAGCTATAAACGAGATATAATATGAACAGATAACATATCAATGTATGTCGTATTAAGTTCAAGAATTTTTTTGAATATCCAAAAGTATTGTGATCTTCTCTGATTTGATTTTTTTAATTATATATACTCCAAGTATACCTCATCTTCGATGATCTGAATTTTAAAGGATATTACTTCTTAGTCAATATAACATAAAAAAAATTTTATTTGACTGCACCAGACAACCACCTTCTCTTGGTAGAGTCAAATCGAAAATAGTCTTCTCAGTTTTTTTACGTTCAAAGTAATTTGCTTTTTAAAATTCATAACGAAAAGTTGTTGCAAATTGAATAAAGAACATACTCGAAATTTAAGGTCATCCTAGCCCAAGTATACTTGCTATATAACTTATATAATATTGAAAAAATTTATATCAAATTAAAAAAATTTTAAACGACATTTCGTTAATGTTAAACAAAAATGGATGTAACATTTCAAGAAGTTTCACCATTTAGAAGTCAAAATATTTAGGATTGAACATAGTAACATTCAACACGTACTCTTATGAAAGGGCTCAAAAAATCGTGATTTTTGAAAATAAATATATTGACTTTTATACGTGGTAAAAAACTTTTAAATTTGATCTACATATTCAGGTCACATCCAAGAAGGTGTATGCACATTTTTTTTAATAATCTGTCAACATTTATTTTTTACCAGAATTACCTGAAGTAGTTCAATAGTCATTCAAACATTCTTCGAACAAAAACTGTAGATGTATTAGTCATTTACGACATTAAAAAAATATTAAAGAATACATTTTTAAAATTATTATGACCTACTTTTAGTTATAATTGAATTCTTGAATCTGGACCAAATTTTTATCAAAATGACTTTCATTACGTAAATGGAGACAAATATGTATTGTGAGAAAAAATTAAAAAATGTTAATTTTAAATGAGTTTCAAAACGAGTTTAATGATTGAGAAATTTTAAACATAATTATTTCTTAGTAGATTATTTAGTCACTCATAAATCGCTCTAGGGTTTATATTGCATCAAGATAATTAGAAAATCAATTGTGTAATAAAATTAACATTTTGATTATTTCGATTTTTTTTATTTAAATGTATCTGTATAGGTAAATGATTGAGTTAAAATGAAAACACTAGTTACATTTAGAAAGACCCACTTGAAAAATAATATATCTCACTTACGGAAAATCGTTTTCTAAAAATTGGTAACATAATCTAGTTTATAATGTAACGATGAACAATAATTATATATATAATATTATTTTCATAAAAATCGAACCCTAAGGAAGTAAGTATCGTCAAAAAATGGGTAAAAATATGTTTTTTTTTCAACGTAAAACATGTATTTACGTTGAGTAATTGTAATTTATATGTAATTTCCATGACGTAACTAAGCCCTTTCGAAGTGTTATGCAAAATAACATTATAAAATAAAATAAATCAAACAAATTATTATTTTAAAGAAATGTAAATATTAATGTCAAAAAGATGTGAATTACTAACTTTTGAAAAGTATATATGATAAAAGTATATTTCTAGTTTCCGTTTGGATGACTAATTACGAAGAAAAAGCCTGTATATGAATAAATGATTAATGAATCATTTTGAAATTACTGTCTATACAAAATGTACATTACTATACGAATACATACAAAAAGTCACAAAAATCTGATGTTTCTAAAATTGCATTCAATGCAAGTTTACGAGTCCTCCATAAGAAATAATGTTAATTGTCAATCATTTTGGAGTTCGATAACTCCAATTTTCAATTAAACTCCATTCGATAAAGCAATTTCAAATTTGGCATCTTTTTTCATGTACTTAAAGATAAAATACCAAAAATGTATTAAATTCTTATATTTTAAAAATATTACTTGTACATCATTAATGCTTAACCGTAAAAAGAAGTAAACAAAACCGTCATACTGAAGATATAACTTATTTCTTTTAATGTGAAAAATTATTTTCTACGTTTCACTTTGGTTCTGAGAATCCATGTAAATAATATTTCTTATTATATCTGATCTATAACCATGGAGTTGGTAATCTTGATAAGACAAAATTCTTTCAAAAGACTATAAATACCTTCAGTGTATTACAAATTCCAAAGTTGAATCTAATGAGCAATGAAAGAAATATGATTTGTAAAGTACCGAACTACTATTCAAAATAAACAGAGTGCACTCACATCGAACCTCTCGAAACACTCATGTTAAGTCCATCCAAAATTCGCGCTCCATTTCCATATTGTTTTCGTACGTTTCTGACGACGATTGCCTCCTTCTCGAGCATCGCAGCGAAATCAGGATCTATTTTGAACAATGGATGACCTGTAAAGAGAAAATTATTGCAATAATTAAATTTTTATTGAAGAATTTAGTAGGAAAAGAATTTCGTTTAGGTATAGATATTAACGTGTTGACGAGAATTCATTGAAGCAGCACTTTACTATTGGGTCCTAATTCATCGGCTGGTCTAGTCGAACTGAACTGTCCCGATCGTTATGTGGATCGAATCGTCGATAATAATGATGATAACATGATTCTCGAACGTCATGTTGAACGAATCGTTAGTAACAATGATAATAACACGATGCATAATAATAATGACCTGGCGATGATTATTTTTCTACTACGATAAACGACCCAGCAGTTGAACGTCCTAAAATGTGAACGATACCCCCAACGTTAGTAATGATCAAAAACTCTAAATGGAGCTAGAGAAAGGTGAAAATTAATGAAATTTTCATTCTACCAGCGAACGAAAAACATCAACATTAAATAATTTGTTGCAATATAAAACAGTAAATGAAAAATAGCATTAAAAAATCAGAATTTTTAATGTCTTTTTTCAAGACCGAACTACAAAGAAATAAAAATGATTCTATAAATAAAAAAGCAGCGTTCAATATTAGGGAATGATTGATTTTTTTTCTTCGAATATTGAAACTTTTTCATATTTGTTTATTACAAAAATTTCAAGTCATAATTTGAACGTGAATTTGAAATAAACAGATATTTTTCCTTAAACATTTTAACATAAAAAATTGAGACGCTTACACTCAGAGAATTCACGATAGTACATTTTCCCATAAAGTAACAACTATAGTAACTGTATTGTTATCAAAAGATGATTTTTAAAAAATTAAAAAAAGCAATAATTAAGCATAACAATTTTCTGTATAAAAGTGCACTTTTTGTTCTTCTGCGTTAATACTCGGAATGCATTTCCGTGCATCGTAAAAAAGGAATTTCGCGTTAGTTTCTCTATTTCGCACATGTCACTATGTTCTTGGAAAATATCGGCAAGCCAAAGTTCGATATTAATAGTGTTAAAGAGTACACACATTGTTTACAAATGAGCAATTTGTCTAGTGGGATCGAGAGTTAAATTTAATATATTTAAATTTATTGAATTTATTTAATAAAAATATTCTAACTGATATTATATTCCTCATTCTATTATCACTCTCTGTTCAAAGACGTTAAATCACTGAGAAGCGCAAAATCCTTGACCTGCTTCAAAATTATGACACTTCGTACGTTTTTCCAACGTCAGATATGTTTGTTTAAAAAATGCTCATCTTCCATTTCTAGAATAAAAGCATCGTCACCTTTGTCCAGGAAGCATAAATTCTACATAATGAAAAAAAAAGTAAATCGAAGGAAGAACTTTACGATGTCGTAAAAATTTCATTTCCTGACACAATTGATTGGCGAATTGACGAAAATGACATCACCGTTGGCTCGCAGCTTTTTTTGTGTCTAACGATTGAATCGCTCAGCTATAGAGATCGTGCATTTTGGGTATTTAAAAAATGGAAATAAAAGTGAAGTTTTAACGTATGCATTGGTTTTTAAAACCAGCGATAATGTCTTCTCATTGTTAACTCTCGAACTGGCCGTTTCATCGCTCGGTGCATCCATGAATAATTTATAAAAGTTATTATGCACCTACGACTAGGCACAAAGTAAGTCGTCAAATATTTGTGTATCTTTCAAGTTTACTGTATTTCACGAATCAGGGTTCAGCTTGAATCGCAATAGGCCACTCGGAATCTTAATAGAGCGCGGAATCATCGCTCAGGTAAACCTGGAAAATCACGTGGGCGCGCTTCAACGCCAGAACGATTTGCCTCCATCCACCTCGCGCCGTCACACTAATGACTTCTCAAGTACAATTATTTCCTGCGTGCCTCGACTATTAGAAATCGACACACAAACATTCTCCAACGAAACGAGCCATTGTCAAGGCTCATTTTCTCCACTCCGAGAGAAAATTATTGCAATAAATCTTACTACACGAAAGTGACAACTGATGTACTAGCTATTGTTATTATAAAATTAAATTTATTTAATTTCGATCCTGGAGCTATAAAAACAATACGTATCAGTGAAATGATGAGATACTTTTTGGCTTATTTTCAAATGGGGCTTAAATGAAAGACTTTTACTACTGAATAAATATTTTTTACTAAATATACTAATTTCGAAATGTCAAAGATTGATATATGATACAAATAGTTAAAAAGTGATTTTCATGTTTTGGTTGTCATTTGACTTCGATTTGCTGATGTATAAACAACATATTTATTGATATTATAATTCAATAATTATCTCAAAAGTTTGATGACCATATATTTTTGTGGTAAATAATAAACACGTGATAAATTTTAGATTGTTTCAAAGTTCACTCCAAGCATAAAATTCGTTCGACCAAAGTGTGCATGATAACGATTGTTCATAAGACTCCTGCTAATGTCGAACATATTTTGACAGGATATAGTTTTTGTTTATTTTATCGGTAATAATATTTGAAATTTAGCTTTCAAGAAACCGGATTGATATTCGATATCGTATCGTATAAAATAAATTCAATGGCAATAATTAATTTTTATACTTCTTGTTTTTCGATGTAAATATATTTAATTCTAAAATAATTAGGACAGATGCCACTGTTCTAAATATATATTTGTTTACTGTAACAAAATGTATTTAACTTTAAAATAATTATTGTAGATGTCCTATCTTAAATGTTTTCTTTTACATCAAAAATATATTTAATTCTAAAATATTATTTTTATTTTTTTTAGGATAGGACTATAAAAATGTACACTGCTTAGAATATGTTTTAAAAAATATTTTTTTTAATTACAAAAATATCATATTTTTAAATTCACATTCAGAGCAAATATACGAATTTTTCGTAAGAAATTGCAATGCTGAATTTCAGCTACTTCAGACTTTGATATCTCTTGGACCATTCTGCGAAACAACTTGAAATTCGACACGAATCTTTTTCATATAATTAGAAACATCATATCAAAAATTAATCCAATTCTCATGTTATTAAAAATGTTGCTTATACATTCTTGAAAGAGTATCAATCTTCCGTTATTTATGGTGCGTAATTGAATTCGTTAATATATAGGAATTGATTTTTTGGGAGAATCCATAGTTATTGGCCTGGCTAAATTTAATGCGACGAATCGCGAGACGGGGCGTCGTCATTTTTCGTACAGATATGGACGATGTTTATTTCCTTTTTTACACGAAAGTGGGCTGGACCTCTAAGAATTTCACGGTGAAGGCTACGTCCGTTACTTTTCTCATCCAAGACGAGAACTTTTCTCATTAATTTCCTTCGTCGTCTATTATATGCGCGCGTGTGTTTAATACCGTTAATCAAGATATTCGATAAATAGTCCGGTTCATCCTGAGGGCCCACGATAAAAATATTCTGCTACCGCCAAAAAGAAAGAGACGAGGGAGAAAAATGGGTCAGGGTCGTTCGATGCTGTCGTCGAGATTCTCGTCACCCTTATTCCACATGGCCCCAAAACAGTTTATTTATCTGCAAAACGAGGAATGCGGGCAGATTTTGACCATTTCAAGTTTTCAATAAGTAATATTAAATTTATAGTAGGGTAGAGAAAAATTCGGTAAAGTCCAGTATTTTCAATTTTTTTTCTCTTTCTAATAAAAAAATAAGAATTAGATGCCGAAGTTTTGATGTTATCAAAATTTTGTTTCGATCATTTGTTTTTTTTTCGCAATAGCTACTGCATAAAGTTAGCTATTATCCCAACCATCCAAATCATGAATACATATAGGTATACAGCGTTTGACAAAACGTCAAATTTTAAACGCCAAATGGCTGTAAAAACAATACTCTCTTATACTGAAAATACAAGAGGCAAGTACACTTACACATTACATAATTGTTGAGGGAAATTTAATGAAAAATACTCTGAGACTGCAATTTGCCGAGTTAATGCAAGTTTTTATTTTTATGGTAGGAGTTTTTTTAACTCGGCAAGTATGCTGTTCAAAAGAATTTTTCATCAATTTTTCCCCAACTATTACACAATCTATAAATGTCCTTTCCTCATTTTTTACAGTACGAGTAGTGTTTTTGGGACCATTTGACTTATTTTTCAACGATGACGTTTGAACTTGTCAAAAAAATGGGTTCCAGTCTATCGATATAAGCATTATTTTTCATTTTAAAAGTATTTCTAAAAGAATAAATATCGATGGAAATCATCGACACATTAGTGGTTTGGTGTTTTATGTTATGTGGTATGAAAGCCATTTGTCATCCTATAAAGTTGCTACTTTAGTGGCGCCACAAGAGATACTTCTCTATAGCGTATTTTTAGCGAGACTCATATAATCAGTATATGGTAACTAAATTAAGACTGCATACTGGACATTTGCGGTCGATAATAAATAATTACTTATCTTGACATTTTTTTTTTATTTTCGTTAGTTTTGGGCCAATATTTTTTTTCATTTATTCGACAAAATATTTAATGCCTAAAACTCTTCATCATTCTAAAGAAACTATGGAATGAATAGCAGCGTACTATATAATTTTTTTTGTATATTTTTTTTGTAAATCAGTTTACGTTCTGCCGCGATGTCAAAACACACGAAAATTGACGTCCAAGAAATAGTATTAAAATTGTCTAAAAAAGGTAAAAGTTTACGTATTATTGCAAATATGCTATCTATTAGGAAAAGGACGATGTGTTGCTATGATTGCTGCTAAGGGCATGGCAACAAAGTACTAACTCTAGTGAAGAAATCGAACAATGGTTTGTTATTTTTGAAACTATTAGTTTTGTTTTTTCATACGCATTAATACATGGGTCTTTTACACACTCATTAAATAAAAATTATTAGATAATTAATTGTTAAAGAGATGAGATATCACTGTTTATAATACGTTGTTTTCAAATAAAAGTACAGACTGTTCGATCGTATTTCTATGTAATATCCACGAAAAATAGGTTAACACACCCCTGTATATGAAACGCTACGGAGAAGTGCTATTTTCTGGCCTAGGCCGGAAAAGTAATCGATATGGGAGAGCGTCTGGAAATCGACAACTTTCTAGATATTATCCAGTGCTCAAAAATTGAACTTTCTGAGCGAGGATAACAAAAAAAAATGTCTGCACTCAAAGAGTTACAAAAACGAGAGTTATAAAGGTATATAAAACGAGCGAGGTCGGAATAAACCTAACGTTATTTTTCTAGTAGTCGAATATACGAATTATAATTTGGAAAATAAGACGAGCGTGAAAAATGTGTGAAATACATAAAATATGGGTCATGGGCAGTGGAGTTTGGATGCATCGCGCGGATGCTTCTCGAACGAGGCGCGCTCGTTTTTCATCCTTCGTGACTCGAAGCACGGAGTTGATGTTTACACGGGTTCCTTCGGGGATGCATCCGTGTGTAATATTCGTCTGCGGTCGGAGAACGCTGTGGCTCGGCACCGTAAAACTCGAGAGTAGAACGATCGTCATTTTTACAGTTAAAACACAAAGAAAGGTATATACACATTCCAGTCACGAAGCATTGGAACAACTCGTCCCGACCATCATTTTATTTCATTCTTTTCATCCCTTCTCATTCATGATTCAAATAGCAATATTTAATTATAAATTTCGTCGTTCGGAATACCAACTGACTTAGTTAATTACACGAAACAGCGAACTGTAATCTAAAATATCAATCACACTTTTTTCCATTTTAAAAAGATTTTACAACACTGAAAACCACTTTTTAAACGTCGAAAGGACTTTTTATTTTCACTCGAAAAATGAAGTGTATTTTATTAACACCAACAATAAAAATTGATTATTGGTGATTGATTTTTTTTCAGTCGAACGATTTTATTGGTCATTATAAAAAAAAATATTGTTAAACTTAAAATAATAATCACACTATGTTTAATTTGGACAAGATTTGACAAATCTGAAAACCACTATTTAAATGATGAAAGAAGTTTTTATTTTCACTCGAAAAATGAAGTATATGTTATTATCACAAACAATTTTAATTTTAATTTTATTGGCGATTGTAAAAAAAAGATATCGTTGATTAAAAAAATATTAAATATTTAAAGCACTTAGTACCTGAATTAATAAAGAAAAAAGTGTTAAGAAGAAAAGGAGCTTGTCTAAGATTTCTAACCGATAATCGGACTGACAGATGCACGAAAGAATCGCGAGCTTTTATAAATTCAGATGATTATTTTCCCCTGACGGAAGGTACCTGAGAGGGCGAACGTTCAAGGAAGCGAGAACAACGATTTGTGAACATTAAATCCACGTTTTACGATCGCAAAAACGAGAGAGAGAGAGAGAGAGAGAGAGAGAGAGAGAGAGAGAGAGAGAGACTGAGAGGATCTTTTAGACGATTTCGAAACAACAATTGAGCGTCCATGGAGACGGAATTTATTATCGTTTATCGTTCTATTGTGATTTTCTGCGCATCCTTGCACAGGACAGCGGAAAATAAATTAATTCCACGCCTTCCGCGTCGATGATCGACGTCGAAGGGAAAAAAGACAATATGCACAATTGATTAAAACAAAATAGCATAATTATGAAATTTAGTCTATGAATAATGTCTTTATACGTATAATACGTCATCTTTAGATCTTTGAAAAAAACTTTATTGCATTATTGATTTAAAAAATATTTTTAATTTCATTTAAAAATAAATAAATAACTTATAAATCATTAAGATTATAAATCCAAATGATTTGAATTGAATATGATTGTTCAACAAAATCTTTCAATCAAAGATAAAAACTTTTAAAAGACAACTTTTAAATAATCTGAAATATCTGACATACGAACCTATGAAAGTTATTAATTTATAATATCTAAGATACGACACTAAGTGAACCCAAATAAATTTTATAACAAATAAAAACTTCCAATTGTTTTTTTTGTATGGATCTTTTTTATCTTAAAATTTAATTATAAATATTTAGTCAATTATGATATTAATTAATTGTCGTTTCATTTAGAAATATATCAAATCGTATTTCAATGTTTGACTGCAGTAAACACAGTCCCGATTACAAGGTAATATTTTTAATGGAATTATACAATTAAGACTCTATATACTATGTATATTATATACGTTAAAAACTTTAAATTTGTTATTTTGTTATATAATATAACATAAAATGTATGTAATACAGATACTGCATCTTTTAACAATTTGCCAAATAATATTACATGAAAATGAAAAACAAAAAATTGAGACACAAGTAAATACTCGTCAACCAAATAAATTACATAATTGTTATTAATCAAACATGTAAACAAAAAGATGAACAAATACTTGTGTTTAATTAATTTCTGAGATAAATTTATGAATAATAATATCATAAAAGATTAGTATAGATTAAAAAAATTTTTTGATATTTTCAAATTTAGCAGAAAGTGAGTAACAAGGTACTAAATTTGAGTAATTATTAATATTTTTTGTATGAATATATGATTCAGCAAATCTTAAACAGGAAATCGATATCGATTCAGGAAGAATGTGCAAAAATCAATCATGAGAGTTGATTTCAGGAAGTTGTGCATGTGTTTATTCAAAGAAATTATTGGGTCATTAGATAAGTAATTATCGTTGAGAATACTAAAAAAAGATATTGAGGAACAACATTTATTTACACAAGATGTCAGTTGTAATTTACACGTATGTATTTTTATAGTCTTCGCCCACCACATTATGCAATTGCACTTTGTACATCAATACTTCATTTCTGGAAAAAAAAACATACAAACAAAAAACTCTAAAAACAATTGCTCATAACTTTTTATAACCCAATACAAAAGAGAAAATCATACATATGACGCAGTGAAAAATAATGTTGGTGTGTTTTTACTAAGCTTAAAAAAATTACTGCATTAGCGAGGTTTTGTTGGGAGTTTTGTAGCGACGATAGAAAAAGTTCTTTTTTTATATTTCTAAAGAAATTATGCAACAAAAATATTCTTATTCCTTCTCGCTTGATTTCCTCATACTCTGGTAAAAATGACATATTTTTAAAATTTTTTTAAAGTGGATACAATATTTTTAGGCAGCTAGTATACTTTAAGAAGTAAAACCTTAAATTTTTTATGTTTAATTTAAAATCTTTCAGACTTTGCCGTTGCAAATTGTAAATACTTTTCCCTAAACTATCAATCAAAAATTTGATCATTTTTTGTCAAAAATTGAAAACATTTGCAATTGCATACAACAGATATTTATGAAACTTTTTGAATTTATGGTCTAAAAAATTTTTATAACTACAAAACTACAATGATTTCAATATTTTCTTTTTCTACAAAACAAATTTTTTTCGAAATTTTATTAATTAAATAGATTTTGTTGTTGAACTATTAAATTAACTTTATGAAAAATACACTTTTTCGAACAGGAAAAATAATCCATACGATTTTATTGAGAAAATATAATTCAAATATTAAAAATAATATGGCAAGAATTGTCCAACTATTGGGAGGTTTACCTTACTTTTAAAAAAGAATAAAATTTCGACAAAAACAAAGTCGTAGGCAACATATAGTTCTATGCTTATGTAGAATTTAATTTTATGCATATCCTTTGATAGATGGCGCAGTAGTTTCCTCAACGATAAATCAATTTTTCTTTGTCTTCGGAGCGACTCCGTGATGACATAACGAGCGTCCAAGATCTCGTCGGTGAACGCACGGAAGATGAACGAAAGTTTTCAGAAAGTGTTACGAACGTAGTAAACGTACCGAACAGTCGGATCCCGTGATCCCCATCACCCGAGGGACCAAATGACATAATAATTTTTAGCGCGCTTTTCCCAACGCGCGCTGATGCGTTAACGCTTCTTACTTCACCTTTTTCTAAGTTACTGTGACGAACAGCGAAGAAACTTGAAATCTCGCAACAAAAAATTGCACTTCCAATGCGCAACTTACGTTTGGTTTAGTATTTTACGAAAAGTTGTGAAAACTAATGAAAATTTGCAGAAGCAAGGAAGTGTCAACAACACTTCCTTACATTTTCATCCTTTTCTGAATCATTATAATAAACCCGAATCTAAAAATCTTCTAAAATAAAAATTGATTTTCAATGCACAATTTGTATTTTTACATTCACTAGTAAAAAATGTATGAACTATCGAAAGAGCGAAAATTAAAGTAATTTATATAATAAAGTACAAAATAAACTTGCAAATTTTATCATTGTCTTTATTTTCTTACAAATTTTCTTCTGAAATTTAACGAACTCTAATTTAAAAAATGTAACAAATGAAAGCAATTGACAATGCAATATAAAACGGCCAATGTATTATAATATTTTATATTTTATCTTTTTCTAAATCACTGCAACGAACAGCAACAAAACTTCAAATCTCGCAACAAAAAATTGCACTTCTAATGCGGAACTTACATTTTTTTAAGTATTTTACGAAAAGTTGGGAAAATTAAGAAAAAACTTGAAAATTGCAGATAAGTTGACACTTTCTAACTTCACCTTTTTCTAAGTCATTATAATAATTCGAAATTAAAATTATCCTAAGATCAAAATGCGTTTTCAATACATAACTTGCATTTTTATATTTACATGCAAAAAGTTAAACTAACAAAACTGAACTACAACAAAAACGAAAATATAATTCATATAATAAAATACGAAATAAATAACTAACACATTTTTACTTTTTCTTTATTTCATAATTATTTTTCAAGTTTCATAATTCAATTTTTAAACCATATAAAATTACGATAATTTATAATAACACATGAAAGAGCTCATCTTTTAATATTTTCTATTTTACCTTTTTGTAAAACAATGTGACAAAGAATGACGAAACTTTACATCTCGAAAAAAAAATTGCACTTTTAATACGCAACTCTTACTTGTCTTAAAAAATTAGTGTCTTAAAATACAAAACATCCGATATTTTAGTATTTTCTTATTATTTCACGTTTTTCTGATACGCGGTGACGTAAAGTATTTTTATTTACTACTGACTAAATTATCTACGAAATTTATATAGAAAACATCCGATATTTTAGTATTTTCTTATTTCCACGTTTTTTTGAATCGCGGTGACGCAAAGTATTTTTATTTGCTACTGATTAAATTATCAACGAAATTTATGAAGAAAATATTAATGAAGCGAATTGAAAAAAATTCGTTTATTTCGTTAATGTTTGGGCGAGCCGTGAGATTTTATTTCTTGGCGATTATCCGCGAAACGAGTCACGTTTCACGGAAGATCACCGATGAATTCGTGAGATGGTCGAGCAATAAGTGTGCTCGCTCGATGAATTCGAGGATGAATATAATTCTTTTTCGTAATGTCGGAATTATTCGAGTCTCACGATTCCGAGTACACGTCGCATCGTGAATGATTTTCCAAGTGAGTATAAAAATTCACCCGAAGGCAAATAATGCATTTTTTGGTCTCTTTGAGAAACTTTAAGACCGCAAAGACTCGCCTTCCAGATGATTACACATTTGTTTTATAATTACAAGCTTGATTTACTAGAATGTCTATTGTATAGAAATTTTACACGGCATTCTTTTAACTATTTTTAATAGCCTTCTACCAATGTTCGCATATAATAAATTTATTTTATCATAGTTTTATTTTAAAATTACTATTTTCATTTAGCAAGTTATTTTTACTATATTCAATACTACATTCTGATTGAGGAAATAAAATCTATCTATCTACTACATTCTGCCTTTAATTAAAAAAATATTAGATAATATTTTATTGGCAAAAAAACTAATCGTTTCCTAATCTTTAAAAATTAAATATAGACACAATTTTAGTGATAATCGAATATTTTTAATGAAATTAGATTTTATGATGAGAGAATAACTCGTGCAGTGAATTCACGAGAATAAGTAAATACCAAGAGTTGACAGCACTTTCAATTTTATTTTATTCAGGTTTATAGCTGGTTTACTATTAGAAATACATAAATATAAATAAAAAATCTTAACAACGAGCTATTATTTTATGAAATTTTCTACAATGAATGAAAAAAATTTATTAAAGTTAATCATGATTTTTTCAAATAATCAAAAAATATTACAATTAAATATAGTCAAATCTTTGTTTAATTTTACAATATTTTGATAAATAAGAATTTGTGAAATAATACCAAAATAATCATCAGCTTCAATTTTTGAAAGATAACTTTTTGAAAAACCATGTGGTGATTGTTTTTCAATATTGTGCCAAAGTGCTAGAAAAATTTGAAAAGGTTTCATCATTTATTAATCGAGATATTTAGTGTTAAAAAATGCAACTTAAACATGGACTCTTATGGAAAGTTACAAAAAATCGTGATCTTTAATAATAAATATCTCGATTATTTTCACACGGTGAATCTTGTTTAAATCCAACACATGCTAAGAAACGTTTATGCAAATTGTTATAAAATAATCTCCAAATTTGTTTAATGCAAGTACCACCTTAAAATATTTTCCACACATCATTGTTTGGTTACAAAATATATCTTTCAAGGTGCACAATAATATTTTAAAATTTGCTTGAAGATAACTAATATTCAAATGGTACTTGAACAGAACGAAGAATTTTATAACATTTTTGGAATATTTACCAGACATTTTTCGTGATAATTTTGTAAAAATTGTCAGAACGATGACAAACTCGATTCGTTTCTTGAAACCTCCCTGGGTAGACTGACAATGTAGCGATTTCAAAGCGAATCGATTAGAGTTTAAAGCGCCAGTTGTTACGAATATAGACGTACAAATGAAATTATAACATTTTCCCGAGTAGGTTAGCCCGACAATCAATTAACTTCAATTATTCATAAATTCCATACATAATTCGTAACGATCGTAGATTTCTGAATTCATATACTCAACACGAAGTCTGACAGCGTCACGCAATAAATTTTACCCTTGATCCTCTCCATTTATATTTTCGGAAATTCTCATAAATAATTTTCAAATCGATGAAATAAAATGGAGTAAAATGGAGTAAAATGAATTCAATGCCTGAACGAGCACAAAATTGTTTTTGGCGCTATATTTGTATCGCAAACGCCAACCTGTACATCTACTCCTATATTAAAAAGACATGAGGCCTCTAATCGATTAATTGGAATAGAGCGCATTATGTGAATAAATTATATGAAGTATTCCCCTAGAAGAACAGCAAAATATAGATTCAAAACTGTCAAAAAGGAAAAAGCGGCGTTGAAGGCGTACCCCTTTCCACTTCTTTTCAAAAATCTTCAAAGAGTGATAGCTTTTTAAAAAATTGATGAATCAACATAATTTCTGCGCCATTCGCTTTGTTTTGCAAAAACTTTGATAATTGCCCTTAATAAAGTTAATTTGGTAAAGAGACAGGAAATATATTGATCGCTAATTGAAATTTTCATGGGTCCATGAGACTCAGTATGACTCACTCAATTTCTGGAAAATTTTTTTTCGATTTGAAGAGCCTTTATTCAATCGGAAATTTTCCGTAGATAACGAAAACGCTACTTATTCGAGGCACAATCAAAAAATTCATATTGAAAAATTCAAAAAACTGATCGAAAAGTCAGTTTTTTCGATTTTTTAATATGAATTCTTGAATTTCGCCCCAAATAAGCAGCATTTCTACAGGAAATTTCCGATCCAATAGGCTGTTAAAATTGAGAAAAAAAAAATTCAAAAATTTTTGCCAATTTTTGAAGGTATACCTCTTTCCATTTTTTCAAAAATCTTCAAGGCTTCATAACTTTTTAAATAATCGATATTTTAACGTGATTCCTGGGCAATTCGCTTTGTTTTACAAAAATCTTTAAAAACCATTCCTAATAAAGTTGTTTTCACATGAGAAAGGAAAGATATCGCAAGTTGAATTTTTCATAGGCCCACAAGATCCAATGTGACCCCTGTAACAATTAACAAAATTTTTTGAAATTTTTTTTTTCGTTTGTAAAAGCCTGGAAATTTCCCGTAGATAACAAAAAAGGTTCCCAGAATTCACATTAAACAACCCAAAAAAAACTGGATTTTGGATAAAAATTTATTTTTTATTAACGCGAGGGCGCCCGAGCCACTATAGCCTGTTAATAAAACAATAAAAACTCTAGATAAATTTTAAATTACGATAAAAATATGACGGGATGAATGTCTTGCTTCTCCGAATGAAGTTTATTTTGCGTTTAATGAAATATTTCCCCGTTACTTTACTTTCTACCAAGTTCCCGTTTACTTCGCATTATTATTTTTATTTTGTTTCGTTATTATAATATTTTATATTTGCGTTTATTGTGGTCGGATCGCGCGAGAGTGCCGAGATACCGCTTCGCCTCCGACACTATTTTCTCCGTCGAGGGCAACGATCAATTCCTCCGTTTACGAATAAATACGAAATTTTCGTTTCGTCGATAGCGCGCTATATGCTTAGCCAACAGACTTGTGAATTTGTTTATTCCTGAATAATTCCGATAATAAAGTTCTCGAGGTTTTTATACGACTCGTCAACTTACCGGCAGAAAAACGGTTTGTGTATCTTTTGTACTTTCCCCTCGAGATGGAAAAATATATAGAAGCTCGCGCGCATTGAACGTCAACGTTTCCTCGTGGCGGCTTCCTTCTCGCTCGACTCCGAACAATTTCACTCACGTATTTCTTCTTCTCTCCGTTCCCAAGCTGTCATGTACACGTAGCACTCCCGAAACCAAAGTTTCAAACCCGCCCGGGACTCAATTTCGAAAGAAATAAAAAAAAATTTATTTATTTTTTAAAATTTTTATACACGGATGAAAAGTTTAAAATCTCCTGAGGTTCAAAATCCCAATAATATTTTATCGTTCACTCTGGCCAAGAGTTCCATTATTCTTGGTACCTTTTCGCGAGGATTCGATCGAAAAGACACAAAAATAAAAATACTTCGTTATACCCGATGCAAAAGCAACTTTGTACAGTACACGTTTGGAATCTAAAACAAATTTCAAACGGTCAAATCGGTATATACCAATTTTTCGCGATCAGCACGAATTACGGATTCAAATTTGGCTCGAGTGCCATTGCGAATCGGGACGATGATAAATCGGCAATGTCGAAAAAATTACCGATACCATCGTTGACGAATAATGTCGAACTGTCAAATCGGTATTATCGTCGATCCCGTTTTTTTTTCTTTCTATACACGATATTCCACAGGATTTAAATTGATATTTATTCATGCGATACTTTATCGATCTCTTTGTCTAACAAAGTAATGTGATGATCGATCGGTACGTACCGCGATCGCTCAAGGGATCGATTTCGGTATAACGATGTTGGTGGCGTCGCGGAATGAACTGTCCGGAAGCCTCGTGATGTGAATCCTGCGGAGCAATGAGGCCCATCGCTGCGAGTGAAAAGTGGGGAAAACGAAACGAATGGTGGATCTCGTTTAAAGGTGTACGTCAGTCCCGGTATTCTCGACCGCCAGGCCGCATTTCTTTATCGAGTCTTCCGTAGCCGGCTGGCAGGCAACCCTCCTTGCTACCGTGATCCACTTAAGATGACCCGTTCACCGTTATATGCAGAACACGTTCAGCCAAGAGTGGCAGCACCTCCAATATGATCTACATCGCATCGTTTTCGTCGATCGCGTCTCTTCTATCGATCGAATAAGCCACGCTTGCTCCGTCAGTAATTGACCGATTGATATGGTTATTATCCGCGATTCGTTATTTTACCGATCGTCAATGACTTCTCAAGCGACAATCAACTTGCTCGCCGATGATAACGAATATCTTGATTTTTTTCTACTGTTGACAACTTAACATCAAAAAACAATTTGGGCATTTTCAACCGATTTATAAGGTCGATAATAATTTTCATTACTTTACCAGTATAGGGTACTACAAAGAATAGCAAGTTCTCCGTTTCTTCGATAACTTTTCTCGACATTTATCGAAGATTGGCTGGGATGATTAACAATCAAGAAATCACATTGCCTTGGCATTAATTTATTTTCGATCGAGCATCGAGATGATCGATCATGCTAATTTTATTATTTTATCATTTTTCATGCATTGCTGTAGATAAATGAAGATGAAAATGTATACGCAATTGTTTAGGAAATCGTTTCTTGCTAAGAAACTTTGTGTAAAAATTGGATGAGCCGAATGGCGAAAAACTTTGACGTCGTTCAGCTTTCCAAACGAGACTGGTTTACCATCGAACTGGCTGACCTTGTCACTGATCAGAAACATGTCAATGTAATCCCCAATAGAGATGTAGTTACTGTTCAATATTCAAAGAGTTATGTATATTTAGACGTTTTAAGCATATGCATACATACATATATACGCTTATACACATATCATAAAAATACAAAAATTTCTTATTCTCCACTCCAAAAAAATTTCATAAGATACTTTACTGATGAGATTACATTCTATTAGGAATCGTATGAAAATTAAATAGAAATCAAATATTCTATATGATACTTAATTTTTTTCCCTTATTTTACCTAAAAATTATTTAAAAACCAGTTTTTTATTCTATTTTAAGGTACTTATTATCGAGAAAAATAAATTTCGGTAGATTTTGTTAAAAATTGGTGTAAACTTTTTTTAACATCATGCGTACGTGCATATTAAATTTTATGAAGTTTCACCGTCCAAACAGTGAAATTTTTTAACTCCTTTAAGACATAACAACTGTGCAAGCTACGATGGAACCCTTTTATGAAATAATAAAAATATAATCAATTTTACTTATACGATATGAAAGTGAATTTGCGAAATTTAAATAAAAATAAAATGTAATTTTTTTTACTTCTCTTGGCAATATACTATATAAATTTCAATAAGAATTGTGTTTGCACAATAGGAAGAAATAAAAATATGGCATATGTTAAGACATGACTAATGGAAAAAACGTTAAATCTTGATATTTCAACGTAATCCGTACGTCAGACAGCTCCAATGTTTTTTCATTCCATTTTCATTGGGTAAACATTTTTGGATGTTCTTGAACCCAAGTATGCATAGAACCATGTAGTAGATTAACAGACACCATCGAATCCATGCAAATTAGGGACAAATCAAGAAAAAAAATAAGGATAGTAGCGAACGAATGTTTTCCTTATTCCTCGAAACTTCTCGACATTTGGATTCTGTCGAAAAGTCTTTCTTAACTTCGAGGAAAGAAATTTAAAAAAATATTTATAATATAATATCAAAGTTATTTAAATGTATTATTATTTTTATTTCCTTTTTTACGTTTATTTTTATTGAATTTGAATTCAATTGTGTATAAAATTTCATCGAAATAAATAAAAAACATTATTGTTAATTTAGATAAAATTATATTCGTAATATAATTTTTAAATACTTAAATGCATTATTATTTAAATTTACGTTTTATTTTTTTTTCAATTTAAATAAAATATTTAAACATCTTGTGGATGAGGATCGATTAAAAAAATTACTCAACATTATTACTGGAGCTTGCGAAGTCACCGTAATGTTTAAATAATCAATGCGTAGTTACTTATTTTCATCTTATTAAATTATTCCTATTTTATTTCGCACGTGTGTCTGCAGAGTTTTTTCCCTTTTTTTCCTGTCGCATGACTCGAGGTTAGCTTTGCTCTTTTTATTAGAAAAAAATAACGGGTCATAAGTTCGCAAGAATAATCGTTGAGATTCCATCGCTCGGAGCTATATACCTGAGATTATTAAAATAATTTCCAATCATCCGCTTCCACGTAGCGTGAATAATCAGCGACACAAATTCCTCACCCAAAAAAAAACATGAATGAATTTTCAAAATTTTTGTGGGTATAGTTATCGAAGCACGAGTTTTAAAATTTTTCCATGGTATATTTTTATCATATAAGTAAAATAGTATTTGTAAAAATGTATTGTAAAAAACATAAAAATTCGATCGTCTAGAATACGATACTTGCTTTCAAGCAAGTATAAATAAGAATATGAAAAGTACTGAATTTGATATATGGAAAAAACTGGGATATGAACGCATGCGATGTATTCAACATAAATGGATGTGTGAAAAATTAATTTCTATGAAAAATATTTATTTCTGTGGTAAAATTATTACCAAGATCTAAATTTGGTACGTGTATACCAAATAATGAAATCATGAAGAATTCGTGAAAAAAGTATGGCAGTCTGACTTTACGTTTCTTTTATTGCAATCGGTGCATCAAAATCGTTTTTATTCCTTCGATTTGTTGGGTTGTAAGCACCAATACAAAGCTTCTCGACGTGGAAAATAATTATGCTCAGGGACATAAGAAGTAAATAAAATTTTTAATCTCTAGTTATTTTGCATTCTTCTGTATCCGTATTGAAAGTTACATTTTCGAAGTATAAACCATAAATATCGACATAAAAAGTGTACCAAATTTACTGTATGCAAAAGTGCAATAAGCACGAATGACCTAGTTGTCAGTGATTTATGTAGAACGAGATTCAATTTAACTTGAATAATTATTATCATGTTGAAAAGAGTGCTCCGTGCAGTCATTTCCCAGCAGAAATGTTTTCGAGATAAGAAGGCTACGCACCTGGCTGGGGAAACGTTGATTACAATGGCACAGATGAAACTTTTTATCTCCGAAGAGCAATTGTCAAAATTAAATCAAAAGAAGAATGTGAAAAAGCACTTTCTAAACCAGAGGGAAGTCTTCTACATTCTAAAATATTCTGCTCTGTATATCATAAATGAGATACATGTATCGGTGATTCCGGAGGTCCAATCATCTTTGATGATTTTATCGTTGGAATCGTGTCAATAGGAGAACCAGGGAACGATTCTTTATGCGGACCAGGAAGTGTAATAAGAAATACCGACGTTTATTTTTATCTAACTTGGATTAAGGAACATATGAATAACATCGAAAAAAAGACAATATCTAGTATCTTTTATCGAGTTCTCAGTTGACCATAATCATGGTTACATTAAATAGAAATCACTTGCAGCAACCAACAGTATTATTTAACCTGCCCACTAGTCAGAGTCTAATCTTTGCTTTTCAACAATTTACAAATGCAAACAAATTAAAAATCATTAGAATGAAAGATTTACCAAAAATTTGGTTTTTGGAAATCAGAGGAAAATAATGAAAAAAATTTACATAATTACAAAAATGACTTATTTTATGAAATTTTACCAAGATTAACATTTATATGAAATAGTATTTAACAATGTTGATGTCAATGCGAGACTCATATTTCTGAATAAAATATTATTTATGTTAATTACTTTCATTTTGTCAGCCCGAACTACCTTTTGGGTTTTTTTGTTCTAACTTGATGACCTCAAATCGAATGAAATCATAACAATAACGTTAGCAAAGCTTTTGTTTTTTAAATATCGCAACACTAATTTTAGGAATTAAAAATGTTGCAAAGAACAAATTCACTATTCACATAAAATGCCAAAACAAAAAAAAACTATATTCATATTGGTTACTATGTACAAAATAACAAAATAAAGAACTGTCAATCTTGTGAGACATTATCTGTAATATTAATCAACAATTACTTTTATAGCAATTTTTTTATTTGGTACAGTTTCGTTTGGAGATTTGCAGCTTATGGAAATTATAAAAGAATTATTATATATTTAAATTTCAACAATTAAGAGTCTGATAATTCTAAAACCGATTAGTTAATCATTTATCAATTTGACACAACTATTTTTCATACATATGTATATATAGAAACACGCATATATGTATATATATCAAAATTTATCGTTTTTCAAATAACTCGAATTAACCCTTAAAAAAATATTTCCATTTACTTGCATTTTGAGAATTGAGTCCAAGAAAATTTGCAATTTTTACCATAGAACGAAGGTTGTTCCTCCTCTCTATCCTCGTCGTCGTGGTCCATGAGTCTGTAATACGCCACTATATATATAAGTATTTGGAATTTGACTTATTGCTCGATCGAACAAACACTTTTATAACCATGGATCGACAAAAACGAATGACGCACTGTCTCAACGGAACTCGCCTGCAGCAACCAAGTGTTTCTAGCGGAAGTGCTGTCCGATGCATTTTTGACGCCATTGAGGTCATTCCAAACAGTAATAACGTCGTCATCAAAAATTTTTTCCTGACTCGAAATAAGCCGAACAATCTCGACAACAAAATTTCCTAAAATTTTATTCTACCTTAAAAAAATTAATTATCATATTCGCTTCATGACAATTATTTCAATAAAAAAAAACCCAATCCCAGCAAAAAGTAAATTCTTGACATTAAATTCAATTGACAACTTGAGCATATTTTAACAATGATTTCAACATTTTTTATTATTTAAATAATTTAAAAAAAATTATTAAAACGTATTAACATTATTGTCTGTAGAAAATGAACACTACTACAAATCTATTTAAAAAATTCAGAATAGTCTCATATTTTTAAATTTGTATTCAGTGCAAATTTACGAATTCTCCATAAAAATCAAGGTTAAATCTTATAGCAAATTTGGAGTTTGATTACTCTTAAACCATTCGGTATAACAATATCAAATTTGGCACGTCATTTTTTCATATGCTAAAAAACAAAGTACCAAAAATTTATGTAATTCTCATACTTTTAACAATATCGCTCATACTTAATCACGTGAATAAAATAACACACCACGTAAGAAGGAAACGCTTAAAAATGGCATAAATAGTCTGAAAAATGAGTGACGTTGAGATCGTAACGATTGTCAGATAGACGAAGAAATAAATGAGACACTCGTGGCAAAACTTGACGCTGAGAATAATTATCACAGGTACATTTTCCGTCCAGATCTGTTATTCTTAATCATTTTTTTATCTCGAATGCTTTTGATCCGATCCTCAAGGCGAGTTTCTTTTTTAGCTTCGCGAGAACATCTCCGCGCGCGACGATATCGAGCGTCCTTTTTCATTCTCGTATCACGATTATTGTTATTACACTCCCATTATGGTTATATTTAAAAATTTTTATTATTTAAGTAAATTATCTAGCTGATATTATTCATCTGCGATGAGATGCAGTCTTTTTTCCTACGTTTCTTCCGTGTTTGCAAACACCATTTTTTTCTACTCCTCAAACAGACGTTGCACGCTTGAGCTTTGACCTCTCCATGATTTAAACTCTCTCGTCGCTTTTATTATTGATCGTTCATTTTAGCCGCCGTCGGTTTTAACTTTTAGAGAAAAATATCAATTCTTGGTTTTTTAGTTCAATTCTTTTATCAGAAAAAAAATATCGCAATAAATTTTTTTTTCTATTTTTTGATTAAAAATTTTAAGCAAGATATAGTCTATTTTGTACTCAAATTGAGGTTGAATTTTTCCATTTAATATAATCAAAATTAATAAAGCCGATGTGAAAAATAAGTCGATTTCATTTTAGTTCGTTGAATTCTATTGCGAAATATTAATGTATACGATAACCAAAATTTTTTAATAATCTCTATTAGATACAAAACTATTTTTTATTCAATATATCCACAATTAAGAATTGCAGCTTGCATTTATTATTATGGTTAAGCTTCAATTTAACGCATCATTTTTTTCGTAATATTTGTCGTATGAAAACATATAAAAAAGATTTTTCCCATAAAAACGCATCTTTAAACATTAAAGTTTTTTTGTTTAATAATTGACGAGAAAAGTTAATAAAATTACTTATATGTATGTCGAAAATATAAAACATAGATTTCATAAAAATGAATATCCATCATGAAAATAAGTCAAAAATGTATGCTAGAGTGAATTTTATCTAATTTAGTCTAATTTAAATTCTAATTTATCTTAATTTAAATATAAATCAGATAAAATTTAATATTGTCTTTTATAAATTAGATAAACTTTAATTTTACCTAATTTTATCTAATGAAAATAGGTTAATTAGAATTCCTTTTCTATATTGTCTAATTAAATGAGATAAATTTTAAATTTGTCTAAAAAAGATGGCTTTTTCACATGAAAAATGAAATGGCGATGATAAATAGCAAAACGGCGTGCCACAGTCGCAGCGCGGATAATATTGACATATTTCGTGCTCGTTGCACATACGTGTGTGAATTCTCGCGAAGCGAATTGCGTGTTCAATGAATGGCGGTAAATTTTTTTCGTAAGAATCTCAGAAACGTTTCAAAAAGTCGTTTTTAAAGGAATACAGTCTCGAGATATATTAAAAAAGAGAGAAAAAGTCTTCAGTATTTGAAGAACCTTCGCTACGGCGAATGAGCCAAGGCGAAAACTTGCTATACTTATTCGTCTCTCTCGCGAAAGGCGCGCCTCTGGCGAAACGCCCTCGTCCGCGAAGAAGAGAAGCCGCCGCCCTTGAAATCCTTCGCGCGAGTTTGTGCTCTGTCCGCCGCTATATGGACACCGACTAATTAATTTTTTCCCCTCCTTTTCGAGTAAAACCAAAAAGAAAGGAATAACAGATTCAAAAAATATATACAATAATTGAAACACAAATTATCTACAAATTGTCTACAAATTTTTGCAGATTTTTCGTGCGAAATCAAAAAAGTATTCAATAATCACAACGCAAATTAAAAAAAAGCAAATTGTATAAGAATTTCTGCAGATTTTTCGTGTAAAGTGCAATTTGGATGCAACCGGTGCATCGTCGAACGTGATCAGACAAAGACCGATTTTCTCGAGCACTGGCGAGGTCACGTGGAAAATAAAAAAGAAAAAAAAAGGATTAAAACCGGATCGCGTCGAAATGAATATTCGCGCGTATATGCGAAGCAAATGCGAAAAATTGCAAAGAAATTCATTTGTTCGAGCGGACAGAAAATAACTCAAAGTCCTTTTTTGCGTGGGGTCGATGAACAAAAAATTACAATAAAAAACATTCCTACCGTTCGAGATGCAAAGTGAGCTTGGAAGTCTTATCCAGGTCTAGGTATGGAAAATTTCTTTTTTTTCAGCCTGATGCAACTGGTCGTCCCTGAAACTACCGTCAGGCAGTAAACTCTTTGATATAAGAAACAATAAAAACCGTGTTTCGCGAGAATCGCTCGCCCTCTATATCGTAAAATTTTTTACAGCCCTTCGTTCAACGGTGAGTCTCCCTGCGAGGACTTTGACCCTTCTTCGAAACGCTCGTCAGCGAGCCAAACGTGTACAATAATAATTACTTTCGGATGATTAGAAAGAAATGGTGAAACAGTAAACTCGTAAACGATGGTAAAAAGTCTTTATATAAATAGAAATGAAATGCTTGTCATTGGTAAGTGCATTGCTTGAGAATGACTGGACGGAATTGGACAATTTTTTTTTTATTTTTGTATTTTCGTTATAAAGTAAACGTCGCAAATTGGGATGGACAGAGCTCGATACTTTTCTGAGAAATGAACATTTTTCATTGGGTAATATTTTTATTGCACTATTGGTGAAATAAGCATCACCGATTAAAAAATGTTCATTTTTGAAAAATAAATCGAGTCCTGCCCCTGCCCTCGTACCAATATAGATGAACATATCTAAAAATTTTCGCAATTTATCTATTTTTTACCATAATGTGACAATTATTGTAATTATTTAAAAATTAAATATATATTTCTAGTAAAACGTAACATAATCAGGACAAGATGTAAATAAAGTATATTTATTTCTATAATAATTAGTATAGTTGCCACTTTTATAGTAAAATCTACTTTTCTCTCAGTATAATTCATGTATAGTTTCTATCCCAAATATATGTATTTCGTCCAACTATAAAATCCGTTCAGTTATAAAATAATAAATATAGTGGTGACTTTTGAACGTCTGTCGAGACAGCTATTGTAGAATGCAAAAAAAGGAAGGAAATGGACAAGAAGAGAAAAAAATGGTTGGAGACAAAAAAAAGATCGCTCTTCATTAAATTCAATCATTTTTCCTACGGACGATTATTAAGAGAGATAATTAAAAGTTAGCGTCATTTTGTCGCGTTCTCGGTATTTCGCATAAATTAATAATAGCTTAGGAAATATTTTACTGTCCGGGACGGATTATTTCTTTGAGGCTGCGTCGAAGACGACGCGAGGACGTGACCGCGGTGCGTCTCGCTGGTGAAGCTTAAATGACGAAAGAGCCAAGTCAGAATCCTTGACTTAGGTCCAAAGTGACACTGACCGACGCAGCATCCTGCCGACGATTATTCTCGAAGAAAAAAAAAACGAAGCAACGCTCAGGCGTGAACGACGACGAAGCATTTCACGATCTCCGACTCTTTCGATGTTTACTCGATCGTCCATTTCTCTCTCGCATTTTTCAACCAGAAGTCACGCGTGCTCTCTCGACGATCGACAAACGACGCAGACGCCACTTCGAGAAACCTCAATTAACACTTGATTACTGCAAAAATTTGTTGAGACCTCGATGAAACTCCATTCTGTTCGCTCGTGCATTTTATAAGCGCAATTCGCTTTTTTCATCTTCCGATAATTGTCAGTTTCTTTATTTTTTAATTCCAGCTATTTTTTCAATAATTTATGTATATCGATAACTCGGTATAAAATTGTCAAGAAAAATAAAGTGACTAATACTTGTAATATTTCCACAATGATAAATTTCACTCTTTAGGTTGATACGAAACGATAACCGAAAATAACAACTTTGAAGGTGAATTTGAGTGATTTGAAAAAAGGTATACCACTTGAGTAAATTTTTGATGTGATTTTTCGAAATTTATAAAAAATTATTGCCGTTAAATTTTTTAATAATTCACGTTTCAAAGTTATGGAATTTGTAATCATTACAAATTTAAGGTAGTTCTATTGGTATAGTCAGATTACAGAGTTTTTAGTCGCGTGACATTCAATTAAAAATTTTTGGCAGTACACGTATTAACTCAATGCAAAATTATCACATGAAATTTTTAAAAATGAAATTGATTGAAAATTTATATAAATCTTCTTTAGCATCATTTAAAAAAGTAGCTTTATCATTTGATATTTAATGTATTTATTTTCAATAATTAATATCTTGATTTGTAGATGATAAAACACGTCACATAATTTGACACGCACTTCGAGATGACATTGGGCTAATTTTCAAAAAATTTCGTCTCGAATTTTTTTTCTTACGACTTCTATCTTAATAAAGTGTATTAAGAAAAATTATTACAAATTTATTCAAAAATAAAATACTTTAAATTGAAGGTTATCCTAAAATTTAAGGATATTCAAGGTGACCTGTACTATGTATGTATAAAAATTAAAAAACAAAAATCTTTCGTTTTTTTTAAACTGAAGAAACCTTCTTCAATGTACTGTAAAGATGAGCTATACCTAAAATTTTAAGAAGTTCCACTACCTTGACGTCAAGATATTTATATAATTGCAGATCACAATATTTAACATGTTTTCAACACGACAATAATTATTTCGACTTCTATGTATATGCACATGATACCAAAGAAGGTGTGCAAACTTTAAACAAAAACCTAAGCAAAAAAATTGTTTGATCGAATTATATGGCCTTTACGAAAAATTAATTATGTAATTCTTAATAATTCTAATAATTTTGTTTCAATTTCTGTATAAAAATAATCACTGTGAAGATGATGCTAGATTGAATTCTTTAGAAAACATAGAATGTTCCCAAGCGGGAGCTCTCGAAACCCGGAGACTTCGATGCTTCGGTTTTATAAATACAGAAAGACACGCGAAAGTACGAAGTCGTCAACGGAAGTGTATTTCAATTGGGAGAAAGGTTGTTTTGTCGAGTTTTATGCCGGGATCCGAACAATCTCCGTTATTCTCGAATAAATATTTTTTATACGCTCGATTAGCCAGGAAACTTTCAATTCGAAGCTTCGGGCGCTCATTGTAAAAATATAGAGTATACATAATATTGAGTCAAGAATTTCATCCGTAAAGAAACAAGAAGTGAATTCCTTCGAAAAAACGACGAGTGCAAACTCATCGTCGACATTTATGGCCATACACTTGTTATAATTTCATTAAGGTGATAATTGCATAAAATGACTTTGAGGATAATTATTTGAAATATTTTTATAATGTTCCTTAGCATTATTGTAAGCAAGTACGTGTAAAATTTAAATAAGCTTTATTATGTGAAATATGAGATATTTGTTATTAAAAGTTCCTATATTTTCTCGTAGCTTCTCATAAGAGCCCCACTGAAAAAAAAGTTTGGTTGAATCAACGAAATGGGTGATCACGAATGACAAACAAAATATGCGATGCGAATAATTTTACATGCGATTTTTTAAATTCAACTTACCATTTCCGTGTCGAAAACAAAAGATATAAACAAAAATTTAGTAAAATTAAATAAATGTATCAAGTTTGTTTAATTAATTTAATTTCATTGATTAATTTCGTAGCTTCAACCGAATTTTTAAAAAAAATATTTAATACCTTTAAAAATAAAATTTGCTGTTTCAATAAATTCGAATGATCGTCTGGAAAAATAATCAGATTCCTTGTATAGCCTTTTCATGGCTTTATATTCTTACGAGCAACAACGCGGCCGGTTTTTCCTTTTTCACATGTTTGAATTGATATCTTGCGATTCTTCCAGACACATATTTCATATAACCTCGCATAATACGCTCTATTCCTAAAAATTGACTATGAGCTTTGTGTCTTTTTTAAAATAGACTATTTGATAGAAATATTTCCAGTAGATAACAAAAATGTTACTTATACGGGGCGCAATCCAAGAATTCATATTGAAAAATTAAAATTAAAAAAACTGATCCAATAAGTCAATTTTTTAACTTATGAATTCTTGGATTTCGCCCCAAATTATCATTGATAATTATCATTGTCGTTATCTACGGAAAATGTCCGATCGAATAGGCTCTTAAAATTGAAAAAAAAATTCAATAAATTAGGCGAGTCACGTTGGGTCTTATAGACCCACGAATATTTCAATTAGCAATCTCTTACCTTTCTGTTGACGAAATCAGAGCTTTATTGAGAGTGATTCATAGACACGAAAGGAATCTGCCTATAATTTTCTCCTTAATATGTTCCGTGGGCCTTTTGTTGCACTTTATTCACCACCACGATACAAAACTCAATATTTTTTTTAATTATTTTAAATCAAATTGAAAAACGGACCATCGAATCTATGTGGGTGATTGAAAATATATAGGACTAATAATTTACTATGAAAAATCCAATTATTCGATGCACAAACCGCTTTTAAAAAACTATTCGTTCGAATTTAATAGCCTTGAAAAAGACTATACATAATGTTTAATATAATATGGAAATTATACTGTGTAGAATAAAATAGCGGGATCGAGATTATTCGCACCAATTGTACACCAGTTTCATCCGCACCGACATTTTTAAAAAAGTATTTTGAAACGATATTATAAATTTAAAATATTATAAACTATTCACTTTTCGTACGATTAAAAATTACTAGAACTGATAGTCAATTGAACTTATTGTCGAATTTCTACGAAATGTTTTACAGTGACGAACTACCTGGGGAGACCCTTCGTCTTACCCCGACACTTTCTATCGGGCTACTAATTGCAAATTGAGTCGAAAATCCAAGCAATCAAGATTGTGTTCGGTTTTTCACTTGACCTCGACCGATCACCATGGAAACACTAATGATCGAGGTATTAATGAAAATTTGAAATTTTTTTTTCCTCGTTACGCTCGACGAATTTTCTCTCTTTTTTTTATGTTTACGATCTCCGAACTATTCAGGTATAATTATCCTGGTATATTTGATATAAATAACAGAAAATTCTGTTGCAAGTTTTTTCACATGCGTTGAGAAAATTTAGCGTGCTAGAGCAGGGATGGGCAGAGCTCGATACTTTGCTGAGAAATGAAAATTTTTCAATAGATAATCTTTATTGCCCCATTGATGAAATGAGCATCACCCATTGAAAAATTTTTATTTCTCAAAAAACTATCGAGTTCTGCTCATTTCTGTGCTCGAGGACCTCCAGCCTGATTTTTCAAGAATCGAAAATAGGAAAATCTCAAAATTTCAAGTGGTGATATCTTTTCGTGTCCTTGATGATATCGACTTCATAATAGGTAATTCCTAAAAAAATTTGCAAGACGAAATGAATGATTCAAAAATCAAGGTCATTATTTCGAAAGCAGCGCATGTTGAATTTTTTTTATGAGTAGAGATTAGCTAAAATTGAATATGCTCTATTTCGATTAATCGATTAGAGGCCTCATATGTTTTTTAATATAGGATAGGATATGTGAAAAAAGTAACGATCGTGAAAATCCTCAAGGTATAATATAATTCAGCTATAATTTTGTGGTGAAAATAGTCTTCTATAGAATTTGTTACAAATTTGCCAGGATGTTATTTGACTTATTTTTTATTGGAAAGAGAAAAAAAATGAAAATACTGGTCTTTATCGAATTTTCCCCAAACCGACAATTAATTTAATATTAATTATTGAAAATATGGAACAGCCAAAATCTATCTAAATTTCTCTGCAGTTTGAAGATAATATAAGAGTCGCGGCTGTTTTTGGCTGTAAATGTAGATATTTGCCTCCAGTCGCTGTCATGACTATTAATTTTTTTTTCTACCAAATATCTGTACGTATATATCCAAAATTTCATAAAAATCTGTCTTTTCTGGATGTCGAGTGTGTCAATATCAAACACATATGCATGTCATATCGAAGAAGGTTTGTACAAATTTTCAATAAATTCCCAAGAAAATGATAAAACGATAGAACTCTATCTTAATGTAAATTTGATGGATCGTTGGGATGAGGAATTTGTTTGTATCGATATGAAACAGAGTAACTGATGGTGAATGTAATCAATAAAGAAATAGGTGAAATTATTTAATCTCGGAGAAAAGCGAACGCCGATACGAGGTGAGCTCGTTTGTCAGGTGGCTCGCGTAATAATTTGACAAAAGTTACTTTCACTCTCAGTGGTAAATGCGAGTTAACGGGTACACGCACGAGCGAGATCGAGCGGAGAGCGAGTGCGCGCGAGACGCGAGCGAGTCTCAAAACAGGTACGAAGACCTCTCTCGCCTTCGATCCTATCGTAAAGAGCATGAAAACGAAATTTCTCAATTGTATCCAAACAAAATATAAGAATCGCCTCAGGATCGAGCCTGAGAGACGACGAGTCGCGAAAGGTCTCCGAATGCCAAATACAATTCTTACGGATTAAAACGCCGTGAACGAGGAACATCGGGAATTTGACATTTCGTATACGAAAGATCGAGCAACGCGATTTTTTTACTTCGAAAATTGGCACACTCCAGCCTCCGGACGATCTGATCTTTACAAGGCTACGGGTTTTCCCGCGGAGACTTCTCCTCGACTCGTTGTGAAATTTGAGGTCCAGCTTCCTAAACCGGTGTTTATCAATTCCCGACAGTGAAATAATGAAAATAATATGGGTGCCCAAGAAAGTGTGCTTCGGAATTTTTCACAGATGTTCAAAAGTAACGATGTGTGTAAAAATTCTTTTTAAAAACTCTGAATTAAAGAATTAAAAATTAAAAAAAACCTAAAAGAAAAAATTAAAAAATGCTTTTAAATAACTCTAAATTAAAGAATTAAAAAATTCGAAAAAAAAACATAAAAACCAAATGCATGCGATGCAATCGTTGAAAAGTCGTGCCTGTTATTTTTATTTTTATTTTTTTAAAATAATTGCTGTGCGTAGCTCACGAATTATTTAGAAGGCAATAACAAACAAATTTTAGGAATTTTTGTCTGCCCGCTCGTACATTAATTCGAGCATCGCGTAAAACGCTATTTTGATGAAATTTATTATATAGTGAATTACAAAGAGTGCATTTTTATTCTGGTGAGTTTATAATTTAAACAGAAAATTCTCAATAGGAATATTGTGTTTTATTTTATCTATCATGAAATGGTTAATTCAAGGAAAGTAAAATCTCCTTCTGAAAATAATGTGTTGATAATACAAATATAAAAAATAATTACGATTATTTATTTCAAAGTTCATAATTTTGATATATCTTTTTTTTTATTTTTACTCTTTACAATCGTTTATCTTTTTTATTTTATTATATTTTTTGTTATAAAGTTTTTCTAATATCTTTATATTGTTGAATTTATTGATTATTTTCATATATTTATAAGATTTTCAATAATACAATTTTGTTAAATTTACCATGGAAGATAAAATTACGTTACGTTTAATTTTAAACAGTGTAGTATTTCTGGTAAATAAACACTTGAATGTTTGATTATGTATACGATGTCCCAATAGTTGAACAGCAAAATCGACTCTCTGTCTCTTGGTTCGAGCGATCTTATTCCAATAGTTTAATGTTATAAAAAGTATACCTCTTCATTAGTTGTTTTGATCACTAATTTTGTCAGTTTGGTCATTCCACGAGGAAAACTAATCCAAATGATTGTATTGAAAAAAATATATCTTATATTTGAACGTTCATCGTAATTTGTCGTAATGAAATTTTCAATAACTATATAGAATTTTAACGTTGCTTCTTGTAAAATAGCTCATCGTAAGTTATTTTTATCATTAATAATTTTATCAGTTTGAACTTGTAATGATATTTTAATTGAAGTAGATAATTAGAGATGACAATAAATCAAGGTGTATCTGATGGTAATTCCAAAAAAAAATGTGTAGTTGTCAGTTCAGAGAGGGAAGAGAGCTCGCGTGGTCCAGCAGCGAACTACCTTTATTTTTCTTCCCTTCCTCAGATCTCGCGGGAACAGCCGATCGTATACGGATACTCCCACTATCGTAGTTCTGTTCCCACATCGTCGCTTTTTGTACCTGTGCAATGCCGGGCATCGATGTTGCACAAGCCTCTCTTTGATTCTCCGCTCGGCGTGTATGCCCGCGCGTCTTACCGAGCCAGTTCTCAGTGGCTTCGCGAACGCGCCACTCTCGTTTCTCTCCTCGTTCCGCGACAGAGTCGATTTTCGCGTACCCTCGATCGCGCCCGATCGATTATTTTCTCACTATCGCGGAATCGACGAAAAATTGAAACACAAGCGGAAAATTTTTTTTTTCTTAATCCTAATTGGACGGCTCGCGCCCAAATGACCTCGCATCGCCATTGAGATTATAAACTTTCGTTTTTTTTTCTTTTTTTTTTCAAGAAAAAGAATCCTCGGTCGCGGCTTCGTACCGTTCGGCGCACTATTTTTAAGAAATAAAAACCGGTGCTCTTGTGTGTTTTCGACTGTGATTGGATTTTCTCTCTACTTAAAGGTTCGTTTTTTCATGAGTCTTGTTTTGAGAGTAAATGATGATAGTTATTACTATACCAAAGTGACAACTATACATTTTATTTACACGTTGAGAACTTTACGAAAAAT
The DNA here is from genome assembly GCA_030522545.1 of Cremastinae sp. A BG-2022a. NCBI lineage: Eukaryota > Metazoa > Arthropoda > Insecta > Hymenoptera > Ichneumonidae > Cremastinae sp. A BG-2022a. The sequence goes on along the minus strand of JAPYYW010001162.1, from coordinate 17,845 downwards.
TATACTTTGTTCTTTTTTGTGCTGCGGTAATATCAATTTGGAAAAATTTAAGAACTTTTTGTCCAAAACATATTAATAATTATAAAATTATAAATTATAATTATAAAATAATTTAAAAATCAGTTGCTATGTTTTGTATTAAAAAATTCTACGAATTTCGAAACTATTGTGTCTGTTAAAATTTACTATCGTGATTTCTCTCAGTGATTCAGTCGAGAAGAAAGGAGATGAAAATTCGAAGAGAAGAATCGAAGAAATATTGTGCAATGTGGTTTTTTCGAACTTTCTGTTACGAAAAATCTCGCTGATTCATTGATTTGTCACTACGCACATTCGCACTTTTTTTCGTGACGCACCAAATTCCAGATCCGGATGATAAAACAATTACAATTGTCTTCATGGCAATTATTACGACAGGCGAATTAAATTAATTGCAATTTCAGTGAATGAAACAATTATAATTTCACTAACTAGGGTGATAATTTCAATAATAATTATACATATATCGTTTGATGAAATTAGACAATAATATAATATTCATTTCGTTAACTTTTTGGATTTATCATCAATTTCTTAATTAATTTAGATAGAAAAGTGATTAATTAGACACTGTCGGAATGAGACGACGTTTTTCGTGCTCTTTGACTAAAACTCATAAAATACGAATTTCCTGCGTAAAAACGTTTCGACGGGCTCATCCAGGCATTGCTCGTTACTTCATCGAATATCCGACATTTTTTCTTATTAAGTGTAATTACAGGATTTCTTAACAAAAAAAATATCAGATCGCCGACGTCCCATTTTTTTAAACGGCCTTTGTCTTCACTCGTTTCGCAATGAAGAAATAATAACAATAAAGTATAACTAAAAAGAAATTGAAAATTTGTAAATAAATAATTTCTTCACAGTCTACCAACTTTTTCAGTTTATCGGTTATAAAATACTATCGATCAGACGTACGGTTTTTCGCGGTAATTACGAAACTTTTTGACTGTCGTGCGTTTTTTCACACCTCACAAAATGTTGATCACTTTTCTCTCTGTATCGTCATTAATTTTTATTTATATAAATTTGCATATATATTTTTTTTTAATTCTTATTTATTTTATTTATTTCGTGCACTATTTTACTTGAATTTTTTCATTTTTTGTTACGGTCATAGCTAGAATTTTCACCGCGTGTCTGAGCAATGTCGCTCAAGAGCCCAAACTTGACAGAAATAAATAAATAAACTTGATAAACAGTGCAATTTTTTTTAGAACGATTCGTGCAAAAAGTGAGCCAACGCGTGTGTTCAGGAGATTGTTTATACATTATTCATCCACGGTTGTTTTATTGCTGACTTTTTTTTAAATTCAACAACACGTTGCTCAATCGGAATGCTTGGAAAAAAAGACATTTAAAAGTCTTTAAAAATTAAATTTGAGTCAATGGGTCACTTGACAAATTTACCAAACACTTTTCATTGAATATTCTCATTTCGAAAATGTTTAATTTCTTATCGTGGAGTTTTTTTTTATTGAAGTTTTGTTTAACACGCGTGTCACTGTAATGTTAATTTAAAATATGAGTAAACGAGTAAAATACGAGTAAATTATGGTTTTTTTTAATTTTCACACAGACGTATAATGACTTCAGGTCACCTTGGATGACTTTGAATTTTTAGTATGTTGCTCTTGAAACAATTTGCAACAACTTTTCTTAATTGACTTAAGCTCAAATCCACATGGTATGGAGATAAATTGAGATACAAACTTTTGATTTGACTGTACCAATAGAGCTACCATTTTTCATAACAATAAACTATTGGAACGACCTTGCTTAATCCTAGAAACAGGGTTAATTTTACTTTCCCTATGGTTAGACGATATTTGCTATGTTATTTTAAATATTTGAATTACTTTTTTCTCCATAAATCCATATGAATTATTACTATACGAAAAGGTATATTTTTTATAACATTGAACGCTTGAAAGAAGCTCTTTCAATCCTAGAAACAGGATCTATTTTGCTGTTTATCTATTATTGAGACATTGTACATAATTAAATGTTCAAGTGTTACTAGAAATATTATACTATTATTAGATAATAATAATTGCTAATTAATAATTAATATTATACTTTACAATATACATAATTATAAATATCATACTAATTTATACTATATACTAAATATTTAGATATGAATTGGAAGCAGTTTTTTTCACTTGAATATTTTTCAAATAAAGGTAAAGTGAAAAAACTCTTAGATGTTCAACTAATGGGACTTTTATCTCAATCCGTTTGCATAATATTCTCTTGAATTTTCGACACTGTTCAAATAATTTCGAGTCTCCGATTTAAAATTTAATCTCGATACGTAATAGTCAGACTTCGGAGACTGACATTTTCAATGAGTATTCCACTTTCGACACGATGAGCGCGCGTGATGCGTCTTTTGGGAAATCCAATACAGAGTTGAGAACGCGCGCGACTGCGAGATCATCCGGCTTCTCGACTTATTTTCAAGACATTACACCCGGCTATGCGTTCAAAAATACAATATTTTCTACATTGTGCGTTGCCTAAAAATAAGATAAAAGTTCCGTGATGTGGCTTTCCTTAAAAAATATTTTCTTGTTTCGAAATAAAAGGAAAGCTATTGTGTCAAATTGAAAAATATGAGATTAAAAAAAAACGGTTTTGGAATTATCAGAATAATCTCAGTTCTAAGAATTTAAACGTTATCAGTTTTAATGGGAAATTAATATATTTACTTTGAATCAAAGTACATTTACCGGCGAGATCAGGTATGACACTACCTTATCTAAAAAATAATTAGTTTTAGAGTATATATAGTTTTGTGTGTATATGTGTATATAGACAGATTACAAAATATTGGGAATTTCCGATTTTTACGAGCATTGAAATTATGACGGATAGAGAAAAAAAATTAAGCTGCAGTGAAAGAAAAACCTGGATAAATTTACTAAAATTCGTTAGGGACCGAGCGGGAAGCGTTTTTTTTTATGAGCGCCCGACTGAAATGAGTAAATTTGCCTAGCGATCAGCGTCGGGACAGATTCGTTGAGCATGCGATGGACTCAACACATAATTTCATCTTTAACCTTGAATAACTTATGAAGGAGTTGATTTATCGAAAAATTACGAGAGACCTTTTTTGTAAATCATAAAATTTCTGAAAAAAATATCTATGAGCATTTATTTACGTTTTTTTGTTATTAAGCTACGAAATTCAGAACGAAAAAAAATGTCTAATGTTCTTAAATGAAAGATTGCACATCGTTACCTCTAAAAATCTTTTAAGGCTGATATTTGGACAGGTATCTTTTTATGGCCTTGAAAGTATTGAACATATGCCGTGAGCAATAAAATAGTCATTTTTTGAGCAGGTCTAATGTTTACTCTGTCGCACTAATGCGAAAAAGTAAGACAAAAATGTCAATATCAGTGCATTAAAGTAGTTCTATCAGTACAGTCAAATCAAAGGTTTTTATCCATAGATTTATCTCGATACCATGTGATTTTTGAGCTTGAGTTTATCAAGAAAAGTTGTTGCAAATTGTTTCAATAACAACATACTCAAAATTCAAGGTAACCCAAGGTGACCTGTACTTGTTATCTATGGTAACCGAATTCATCGATATCATGAACGAATAAAACTTTATTTACAAAGTGGGACTGTCATGCTTAAAATGTAATGCACCTTCTGAGATTTTTATTGAATTTTAAAATATTTTGTTTTTGTTTCCACAGTGATATATCCTTAATAAAAATAAATCACAAATTATATCAAATATATTATCTGAGAGAACGTCTGAAAAAAAATGACACTGAATTTGCATTAACAACAGAACGTAACGGAGTATAGATTTCGGAGAAAAATTGGTCGGGTCGCTAGGTGAGAGTTCCTGGGACGGGTTACATCATCGTTCACGAATAATATATCTACGTCGGATGAAAAAGAGGAGAAAAAAATTGAAAAAAAGAAGAGGGAATGCGCATTACGTGAATCGAACAGATCCAACCCGAATTCTTTTCGAAAGTATTTTACGGACCTTTCAAATTTTCCCACCCAAAAATCTAACGTTTTCTCTTGTTTATATTGCCCGTGTTTGAACCAATTCGCGCTTACGGTGTTTATTAAATTTTCGCGTCCACAAATGTCAGAAGAGTGCCATCGAAAATTCTCCATTTTCACAACTTTCTAATTATAGTCTATTTTTAAACGTGTATTTATAATCTATGGTTAATTTGACTGAATCACGGACAAGGAGAATTCACGCGTACGGTGTTTATGAAATTTTTATACCAAAAACTGTTAAAAGATTTATGGAATAATTTATTTAATTGTTCCTTTAAGATAGTTCGATGATGTACGGCTGTGCAAGATTTCTTTGCAAACTTTTACCATACATTGAGATTTATATATATGTTGCGAAGTTTCAATCTTATAAAAAATCGTCTAAAAAACCAGACATTTATCCTTCAAACATGTGACATTTTTTGTTTTCTCTCATAAAAGCCCACGGTGAAAGTCGTAATTTTATACAATTAATATCTCAACATTTACATGCGTAAGACATCCTCAAATTTTGCACGAAATAGTATATAAAATCAATGTAAATTATCAATTAACTGTCTTGTAATTATATTTAATTGATAATTTTACGTTGACATTACATGCTTAACCTAAACGTCTAAACGTGCCCATTATTGAACGATCTAAAAAAAAATTAACTAGATTTTAATTAATTATCAGAAATAGAATTAGAAAACAATTTTTTAAAAATAAAACGATCTTAATTCGATGATTTTAAAATGAGTACATCGACAACTGTCAGAAGCACGTGGTCGGAAAATTTCTAGCATGGACGTTCGAACCTTCGTTTTGAAATGATTTGGTATTTAATAAGAATTTTGATTAAATTTGATTAAAACTAAATGTATATGGAAGAAATTTTGAGATGAACACGAGGAGCGAGAACGACGAATAAATATCGAACGCACGCGTAGACGTCGGATCGTAATCGTTAGCGAAGCACGAAAGTTTCTCAACGAAGCGGGCATTTCTCCCCGTAATCTCTCGAAATTCATCGGCAGAAAAGAGAAAGAAGGAAGGACTCGGGCTTGGAATTGATACTCCACATTCATCCGGCCGGACCGTTCGCGGTGTGACGCGAGCCAATAGGAATTATACCCGATACTCCCGATTACGAAAGTCTCACGCGAATTGACGTCTCCGCCATGACCGCAGCACTACTTTTTACCTTCGACCAAAATTGCATAATTTTCAACCGCGCACGAATGAACGTTACTTTGAAAATATATCAACATCATCGATTACCTATCGTTTTATTACTCATATATATGCAACCATTCAACGTTCATTATAATAGTTAAGGGAAGAAAAAGCGTGTGCGTCACTGAGAACTTTTTTCATTTTCTTCCTTGAATTTTTTCAGTATGCTAATCAATTTTCAATAAATTGACTTTTTCGATATGAATATTTTATTTCACTTATATTATATATAAGAAATAATGTCATGTAATATGGAATAATTGTTAATATGAAAACAGTTAATAAAAATTTAAACAAGAGATTGTCCCGGTATCCATTATAATCAATTGAATGAATATCAGCATTTTATAAGAAAAATATTTCGATTATTATTTATTTGATCTTATAAACTGTCGATTCACAAACATTTTCAATAATTAAACAAAGGGCAGGAAAAATTCGTAAATGAGAGGTACTTTAACGTAAATGTTCTTAAACTCATGTTTAAGTAAAATATAATAGAAGTAACAAAATTAAATTCAATAACAAATGTACCATAAATTATAAATAATTTAGACTTGATTAGTTTTAATTTTGAATTATTATATGAATTAATTTTTTATTTTAATTATAAACTATTTCATGAATAGATTTTTTATTATTTTAATTTTCAAAACTATTTCGCGAATTAATTTTGTATTATTTGAATACAGAAATGGAGACGGCGGTCGCGACGAACGCAGCGCCCGCAGCTTCAATAGAGCTAAAAACGCGAAGGGCCCAGTTTCAGACGCAAGCTTCAAATTTGGACACACGAAGAAGAAACGCGATTTGTGTGAGGCGAGCATTCAAAAAATATGGCCCCAAGAGCAATCCTAATGTCATTCTTGATGGGCTAAACATGACAGTGCCAAAAGGAACCATGTATGTATTATGTCAATTTTTATTTTTTTACTCACCATACGAGTTGAAGGAATTAGGTCGATGGCTCATTGACAGATGAAGGCGAAGATAATACACGAACATTCATTGAACTGTTAAGTGTTAAAACATGTAAAAAAATCATGTATATACATGTCTATCAATAAATATAATTATAATAATAAAATAATATAAAATAATAAATAATAAATTTGTAAAGAGTCAGCGATGTCAAAGATTAATCGTCAATTCAGGCACTTTATACCGATTATTGGTGGGAAAATCAAGTATGTTTTATATTCATTTTCATTTTTACATTACGAGCAACAACGCGACCACTTTTTCTTATCTAACATATTTGAATTTATATTTTGCTGTTCATTTAGATGCATACTTCATATAACTTCGCATAATGTGCTCTATAAAATCCAATTGATAGTCAGTTCAAGCTGACACTCGATTGAGAACTTGTCAAATTTCTACAAAATATTTTTCGGTAACGAACTAATTTGTAAGACCCGACACGTCTTACCACGACACTTTATACCGACATACTGATTCCAAATTCCAAACAATCAAGACTGTAATTAGTTTTCGACTTGACCTCGTTGAATTGTCGAGGTATTCTCGAAAAATATCAACAGTTTTTTTTCCTTGTTATGCTCGACGAACTTTCCCTTTTCTTTATATTTACGATCACCGAACTGTTCAGGTATATTTGATATAAATAGTAGAAAATCAAGTTGCAATGTTGTTCTCACATTATTGCACGTATATATATAAGTTAAGTTGTAATAAAAGTGAGCTGAGGAAATTTGGCGTGTTCGAGGTCCTCCAGCCTGATTTTTCGAGAATCGAAACAAGGAAGATCTCAATAAAATTTCAAATGGCGATATCTTTTCGTGTCCTCGATAAAATCGACTTTATAATGGGTAATTCCTGAAAATTTTTGCAAATCGAAATAAATGATTATAACATCAACGTCATTATTTCCAAAGAAGAACATTGAATATTTTTTTTTGAGTAGAGATTAGCCAAATAATATATCAATTACCATAAAATATATCACGTGTCTTGAATATTTTTGAAAAAATCGAAAGGCGTACCCCTTCGAAAATTCGCAAAATTTTTAAAAATTTTTTTTCAGTTTTTGAAACAACAACATGCACCGCCGCTTTTTTCTTTTTGACATTTTTGAATTGGTATTTTGCTGTTCTTCTAGGTGCATGTTTCATAAAACTTCACATAATGCGCTCTATCCCGAAATCGATTAGAGGCCTCATGTCTTTTTTAATATAGAAAAATGCATACTAATTGTTAAAAGACAAAGTATTAAAAAAAAATTATCGTTAAATCATGCAGTTACGGATTGTTGGGAGCGAGTGGTTGTGGAAAGACAACGCTCTTGTCTTGCATCGTTGGACGTAGGAGACTCAATGCTGGAGAAATTTGGGTACTCGGTGGAAGACCGGGTTCCAAGGGCTCCGGAGTTCCGGGCCCGAGAGTCGGATATATGCCTCAGGAAATAGCTCTCTATGGTGAATTTTCCATACGAGAAACCTTTCTCTACTTTGGCTGGTGTGCACACATGACCACTGAACAAATTGACACAAAAATGGAATTTTTACTCAAGGTATAAAAGATTGGATGTAAAAAAATATTTTAATTCATTTGAGTTATTTAATGTAAAACTATATAGTTTAATGTACTTAGTAAATTAAATGTTTTTAGTTTATTTCATTTATTAAATTCTATATATTCAATAATGCTTCTTTTATTAAAATTATTAAAGTATTTTTAATGAGGATGATTCTCTAAAAAAAAGTTTAATAACTTAATTACATTTTTATTCTTAAAATTAACTATCGCAATATAAAAAATTGAATTTTATAAAAGTCTGAAGTAGATCGATAGGAAAAACCATAAAATTTTTGAAAAAAAAAGAATTACAATATGGAAAAAATTGAATAAATTGTTTTAAAAAAGTGTTAAAGTTCAACTATTTCTCTATTTAAGCACGTATTAATTGTCTGGATAAAAGTATCTATCAAGATATATTATAACGATTCGTACAAGAACATTATAAAAAAATAAACAACGTCAAAATACCCAAAGAATATACTTAAATACCTAATTTATTTTATGATTATAAATACTTTTTTTAAATTTATAAACTTCCTATGCGAATATGTTTTACGTAAATGCTTATTAGCAATCAATCATTGATATTCATTAAAACTTAATTAGTTTCAAATTTAATTTAAGATTAATTAATTAAAGATTAAATACATAATTCGTAAATTATAAAGTCAATTATTAGTAAGTATAGAAATTAAATTTAACAAAAAATGAAATTTAAACTTTATAAGAATGTTGCATGAAGGGGGACATTAAAAAATAATTTGCAGTTGCTGGAACTCCCATCGGAGGACCGTTTCGTAAAAAATTTGTCAGGCGGTCAGCAGAGAAGAGTTTCGTTTGCAGCCGCGCTCCTGGCGGATCCAGAACTTCTGATTTTGGACGAGCCGACAGTTGGAGTGGATCCTGTCCTGCGTCAAAGCATATGGGACCATCTCGTCCACATAACGAAAGATGGCAACAAAACTATTATAATTACGACTCACTATATCGAAGAGACGCGACAAGCTGGAATAATCGGGCTTATGAGAGGTGGCAAATTTCTTGCCGAGGAGTCACCGAGAAAATTGATGGAAATGCACCATCTCGATACTCTCGAAGATGTTTTCTTAAAATTGAGCAAAAGACAAAATATGGGACTTCGGAGGAGGAGCAGCATTCTCAGCAGCGTTACCGGAGTCCCACCAGAAATCGTTAGTTATTTTATTAAAGATATACCAATCCCTTATATACCCGCAGTACAAATTTCAAAGAATTTTAGATAATTTATAAATATTTGCTAAAAATAATTTGGTAAGCACTGTAAAAATTTAGAAAAATAGTTTACAATATTTTTAGCATTTTTCTAATATCATTAAAAATAATTTTTTTAATTAAAAAATATTAACTTTATTAACGTTTTATGTTGAATTTCACATCCTGAATTTACAACTATATACAATTAATGAATGAATTATATATAAATTTTTGAAAAATAGATAATTTATTATGAATCATTAATAAATTGATGTCTCATAATAAATAATAGCTTACGAATTTGTGAATGTTCACAAGTATTCTGTTCAGAAATTAAAAAAAATATTTTTATTCCTTTTTTTGTTTGATCATGTTTTTAGTCGAAATATTTACAATTTTTTACTTTCAATTTTTATATAATAAACGTATATCAATTATCCTTTCAGGATGTCGATGACGAAATGAGTGGCGAATTCGGAGACAACGTGAGCGTATGCAGTCGACGAAAGAGCATAGCTCCCAGTCCGGAGGAGACACCGGTACGATTAATCTTTGACTATTTTCCTTAACAAGGAAAATGACTGAATTTTTCCCTTCCAGGTGCCAGAACTTCCACCCGAAGAGGAAGGTTCGTTAAATTTGAAACCATTGGATCCTCAGCACATGAAGGCCCTAATCTGGAAAAATTTTCTATGGATGTGGCGCAATTTTGGGTAAACAAATCAACTATTAATCCAAATAACCTTATTCGATTTTTGCTATTACCTTTTTTTAAATTCTATATTTTATAATTTAACATCACTACAATTTAAACGTGTTTGAAGTAGTTGTCTCAATATGGTATATAATTTTGGATTTTTTAATTATAAAGACAAAATAATTTAAGAAGTGAAAAAAAGATCAGATTAACTAAGTAAAAAAAATTGATGTAAAAAATAATAATTTTTTTTCGACACAAGAAAATTTTATGAAAGGTTTTCGAGTTTTAAAATAATAGTGATACGTGATAGATGAATATATAATTAATGTTACAAACTCTTATAAAATTAATTTTGTAATAGTTTATTCCACATAAATTCTACAGAAAATTTCTTAAATTTCCCACACAAATCGTTTTTTTTTCATAAAAAACCATTTTTAACAATTAATATCTTAATGAGGAGTTTCCTAATCGTCGTAAAATTTTTACACACCCTTTTAAAGATATTACTTAACATCATGTAAAATTTTCAAAAAATTTCCATCATTTTCGATTTTGAACACAACATCCTTAAAAAAAAAAAATTTTTTAATTTTTTTTCAGCATAATGGCATTCATAATAGGCTTGCCCGTCGTTCAGATAATTCTGTTCTGCCTCTCGATCGGGAAAGACCCAGTAGGATTGAAAATCGCGGTAGTGAACAATGAACTGAACAGCAGCATGGACCCTTGCATTCCTCCGATTGGCTGCCACAATACGAGCCTGAGCTGTCGATACTTGGAGCATCTTAAAAAACGGAAAGTCGTTTTGCTTCCTTACGATTACGACGAAGACGCTGCGAATGCAGTTGAAAGAGGGTGGGCTTGGGCTGCTCTGTCTTTTCCTGCCAATTATTCCGAATCCCTTATAAGCAGAATCAACATGGGTGCATATATCGATGCCTGGGCCGCCATTTCTGGGGAAATTAGCGTCGTCATGGACATGTCCAGTAAATTTAAAAAAATATGATTTTTTTATTGCCACACACACTTCCGGTCTGTGATAAAAATTGCACACGAGGTTCTCTAACACTCCAACCATTTATGCACGTTCCATTTTTTCAAATATCTGACTTATTTACTTTTTCAAATACTTTTAAAATTAAAATTGATATAAAAATGCTTTTAAAATACTTTTAAATTCTTTTTGAGACGATTATAATAGCAACAGTAGCGAAAATAAATCACGGATTATTCCTAATTCGTTTATTTTTCAATATATCGGTGTATTAAATAAACTTTTTGCATTGAAAAACTGCATTTTCTTGCAAAAAAATGGTAGTTATTTTTAAAGCGGTTTTTTAAACATTTTTTTTAATGACAATTTCTTGCGAAAATAAATTGAAGATAATTTCATTTAAAATAAAAAATGTAATGAACAACTTTCTTGGAGACGTTGAAGGTCTCATGTGCACGGCAAGAATTTTAAAAAAAGACTTTTGGTTTTTAATTAAAAGTTTTTAAAAAAATGTTTTAGATCAACAAATCGCCCAATTGTTGCAACGTGATCTGCTCTACTCTTTTCAAGATTTTGCCAAAGCCTCGACAGTTGCTTGTAACTACAGTGGAAAATTGGCAAGCATTCCGATACGGGTGAGTAGGAATTTACTAAAAAAAACTTTCAAAAAATAAAAAAAATAGTTATGAAAAATTATCTTCTGTTTCAGTTCGGAACGCCTATTTATGGCCCTTTTGAGCCAAACTTCACTGATTTTGCTGCACCAGGAATAATATTAACGTACGTAATTTATATACAATTACTAGCAGACTATAGTTAATATAAAAACTTTTATCCAAAATTCAGTTTTTTAAATTGTTTAATGTAAATTTTAGGATTGTGCTTCGAATAATTACGATTTTCATTATCTACGGGAAATTTTTTTTCGATTTTAAGAGTCTACTTGATCAGAAATTTGCTGTAAATAACAAAAATGGTAATAATCAATCCCAGAATTCATATATTAAACAACCCAAAAAACAATCTGGAAACCAACACATTAGTAATCCAAAAACTAGATTTTGGATCATTTTTTTTTAATTATTGTTACTGCGAGGGCACAAAGTGCCCGAGTCACTATAACCTGCTAATACTTAATAAAAATGTTGAATAAAAAAAATATTGTTCTTTGTACAGGATAATCTTCTTTCTTTCGGTGGCCCTGACCTCGGGTGCTATGCTGCTCGAGAGGAACGAAGGACTCTTGGAGAGAAGCTTGGTTTCCGGTGTAACAGGTCCGGAGATCCTGTTCGGCCAGGTCGTCACTCAGTTCGTCGTCATGACCGGTCAGACAGTCATGGTGCTCATATTCGCTTTCGCCGTCTTTAAAGTCACTTGCGAAGGTGACATTGGCTGGGTTACGACTCTGACGATACTCACCGGGTTGTGCGGAATGTGTTTCGGTAATTTTCATCATTTTTTTAAATAAATAAATAAAAATATCCACTTTTTTTTGTAATTTTTATCCTTTTTTCACTCTGTGACTGCGGAAAATTTTTTTTCGATATGAAGTTACTTGAATACTTGCATTTTCTCATAAAAATTTTTTTTTCCGAAAAGTACACGAAGACGCAAAAAAATTGACATCATATTAAATAACGATACGTTAATTATTGCAGAATCTTAATTAAGAATTTGTAATTAAAGAATATTTTAATTTACATTTAATTACCTCTAATCTATTATGTTTCTCAAATTAATTGAAGAGAAAAAAAAAAGAAAAATATTGTTATTTTTTCAGGATTTGTGATAGCTTGCAGCTGCGAGAACGAGAGAAGCGCGACTTATCTCGCGATGGGCTCTTTTCTGCCGATCGTAATGCTGTGCGGGATAATTTGGCCGGTCGAGGGAATGCATCCGATACTGAGATACATAAGCTTCGTTCTTCCACTGACAAAGAGCACGGAGTCGATAAGAGCGATGCTCGCCCGAGGCTGGGAGATCAGCGAGCCGACCGTCTACCATGGTTTCATCGCGACCTTCATCTGGATCATTATTTTCCAAACGATCGCCATACTCCTTATAAAATTCAAAAAGGGTTAAGAGGAGCGATACGTCGATCAGTCCCGTTGTGCCAATCGCTGTGATTTTACCTTCTCCGTAACAATCATATATATATATATCCAAATTTCTGCCGCGACTCCCAAAGAGAATCAAGTCTCTCGTAGAAATATTTCGTACGCAGACATTCCGGCAATAGTGAAGTGCAACGAGCGGTGTTCTTTGACTGTGAAAGACTGTACAAAACTGGCGAGTGCCTAAAAACGATAAAAGTTGAAGCTGAAAAAAAAGTATTAAGGTGGTTCTGGCGTGACAATCAAATTGAACATTTTCGGCTCATTTTTTCTCACGTACCGAGTAGTTTGCACACGTTGACTCGAGAATGACATACTCGAAATAAAAGGTCAAATATGTGCTAGTTATATGATTAACAAAGCGTCGAAAAAAACATTTTGTCAGATTTTTTGAAAAACTAAACAAAGTTTTTCATTCATTCAAATATTCCTGCCGAAGTTGAGATATTTGGTGTTGAAAATCGCAATAATATTTATGGTGTAGCGTATCCATGACAGTCAAATAAAAATTTTTTTTCATAGTTTTCTCCGTACCATGTGATTTTACAACTGAAGTTTATTAGAAAAAGTTGTTACTAATTGATTGAAGAACAACGTATTCAAAATTCAAAGTCATCCAGGGTAACCCGTACTTGTTACGTATATATGAAAATTAGAAAAAAAAAATTATTTAGGATTAAAAAAAAAATAATTGAAGCTTCTTCGAAGTATTATAAGAAGTCAAAATATTTTTAGAGTTGAAGATCGTAATATTTAACACCCCCTCTTATGGAAGAGTAGAAAAAGTTGTGATTTTCGATCATGAATATTTCGAATTCTATTCCGAGAAACTTCTTAAAATTTAATGCACATATGTACATGGTATCAAAGATAGTTTATGCAAAATTTTAGAAAATTCCTTAAAAAATTGTTTCATGGTGGTACTACCTTAAGGATGTTGTGTTAAAAAAAAGATGGAAAATTTTTGAAAATTTTACACAATATTAAATAACAACTCTAAAAAGTTGTGTAAAAATTTCACGACAATTAAGATGCTCCTCATTGAGGTGTTAATTGTTAAAAATGGTTTTCTTTACCTTCCCATAAGTGTACGTGTTTGAAGTTTCAATTTTGTATAATAAATATCTCAGTAACGAGCTTCCTAATTTAAGTAAAATTTTGCGCTAACCTTTGTATGGCGTTAAAGAAACTTTATCTAATTTTTCAAAAAAATTCATCATTTTTTAAACAACCACATCGAGAATAGACCTGTCATTGATTAATCTTGAATTTCAAGTGTTTTTCTTCAGTCGATTTGCAGCAATTTTTCTTAATAAATTTTTACTCTCGAATGACTTTGTATGGAAGAAAAACTTGGTCAAAGTTTTGATGTTTGCCAATAAATATTGCGACTTTCTTACAGTAAAACGTTCTAAAATTTGGTGCAAACGTGTATACTGTGTCAAAGAACGTCTATGCAAATTTTCAGACAAATCAGAGAAATCAGGCAAAAACGATTTCACGGCACAACCACCTTAAAGCGTTAAAATATATTTATCGAACGATCAAAGTGCCAGTTGTACGGCGTATTTTAATTGTTACCTTAATCATTATTGTTCGGTTGTTCGTCTCTTGGGTACACACGTGTACAACTTTTTGCTCAATGTATTATTGTAGCATATGTATTTATTTTAATTTTTTATATAAGGATTGCAGCGGAAGTAAAGAGGTAAGGTTGTACAGAGTGAATATAAATTTGATTGATTATTATTCTAAAAATAGTTTATTGCTAGTAAATTGAATTTTGTTACTCACAATTATTGTTGTAAACGAATATGTAATTAAAAAACGAAAATATCAGTCAAGAAAACAACGGCTTTTATCTCATTATTGCTAATTTTTTAATTTTTTTTATTACGAAAATTTTAGAATAAAATCTTGGAATTCACAAAAGTTTTATTGGTCTATGATCACTTGTTCTGGTACAACTTTAGCAACCTTTCGAAATTCTTTGACCAGGGTTTTAGGACACTGCATCTCGGTCCAGCTAATCGGTACCATTGACGTTCCTGGAACAAAAATTATAACAGAACATATTCATGTTTAAAATTTTTATTTTTACCAGGTAGCTTTTCCCGATAAAACTGGATCATATTTATCTGTCGAATTTTTAATGCATCAAAAGCAGTACAAAAGATGTAATAAAATTCCTATAGATATAGGTTTATTGACCAAATAAAAACGGACGCGTGGACTGTTTAAAGTTCGCTTGTAAAGTGACATAGAAATAAATGTAGGTCTTATAATTAATCGTGATAGAGTCAATAATTAAATAAAAAATTATTGTAGTTCTAAAAATAATTTCGAAAATTAAACAATAAATACATAAAATATGAACAGATAGACGAAATTAATTATCCTCTATCAAAAAGACATTAAGCCTCTAATCGATTAATCAGAATATAGCGCATTATGCGGAGCGCATTAACTTTTGGCTAATCTCTGTTCATTGAAAAAAATTCAATGTGCGCTGCTTTGGAAACAATGACGGTGATGTTTGAATCATTTATTTCGTCTTGCAAAAATTTTTAGGAATTATTTATTATGAAGACACGGAAAAATATCGCCACTTGAAATTGTGAGATCTACCTATTTTCGATTTTCGAAAAATCAGGCTGGAGGACCTTGAACACGCTAAATTTTCTTAGCTCACTTTTATTATAACTTATACGTGTAATAATGTGAAAAACAATTGCAACACAATTTTCTACTATTTATATAAAATATACCTGGACAAATATATCAAGAGAGAAAATTCGTCGAGCGTAACGAGGAAAAAAAATTTTCAAATTTTCGTTAATCCCTCGGTCATTAGTGTTTCCATGGTGATCGGTCGAGGTCGAATAAAAACCGATTAAGGTCTTAATTGTTCGGATTTTTGACTCAATTTGCAATTAGTAGCCCGATAGAAAGTGTCGGGGTAAGACGTGTCATGCGGTATCACCAGGTAGTTCATTACCGAAAAACATTTCGTAGAAATTTGATAAGTTCTATTGAGTGTCAGTTCCAGTTATATTCAATCAAACGAAAAGTGAATAGTTTAGTGTGTTTTATTTATAATATCGTTTCAAATACGTTTAAAAAAATATCGGTGCGGATGTGTGCTATGTTAAAAAAGAGATGAAACCTCTAATCAATTAATCGGAATAGAGTGCATTATGCGAAGTTGCATGAAGAATGCGTCTAGAAGAATAGCAAAATATCAATTGAAACACGACAAAAAAAGCGGCCGCATTGTCGCTCGTTTTGTTAAAATTTTAGTGAAGTTTCATTGATATTGGAAAAGATCCTTTTTTACAAGAGCTGCTTCCACTTTGAATTTTTTTAGAGCACAGCAACTTAAGTATAGAGCAGCAAAATTAGAAAGACTCCTGTGCTCTGAAATAGATGTGAACACAATGAAGGAAAACAATTTGAATAATTTATACATACCACCTTCACTGTGAGCCACGACTACTCCCAATTCGTTTTCTGCTGTGCTGAGCTGGTAGGTGTGAGCTTCGGTCATAGGCATCTGATTAAAGATTATAGGAAGTATCTAGTTCTGGCAAGTACACTGGAAACACTCATATCTTACAAGTTTGGTGCAAAGAACCTCTCATATCTTACAATTTACTCTCTTCCCTCACTACGTAGCTTACGCATGCACATTTTTAGTATACGCATGTGTGTGCAAGTGCTATTTGAGGATTCAAAGCAAAGAGGGGATAGGGCTGAAGGAGAAATCGTAAGTTATGAGAGGTTCCGAGCATAAGATATAGAAGGTTTGTAAGTTGTGAGAATTTCCAGTGTATGAGATTAATAAGGCGTTGACTCATCGATAGATATTTAAGGATACAACTCTGGCGAGTATGATGTCGCCTGGTCTGAAAGATTTGTACAATTCTACTCTGTCTTTCTCCGTCGCTCGAACGTCTTCTTTCCTCAGAATTCCTCTGTAGGGTCTCGTTAGGACAACGTCTCCTATGCACTTCATAATACACTTGCAAAACCTCTGATTGACAAGCGTTACCATAGCAGTGACAATGTCACCTGGCGCAGGCACAATACTTTGTTCCGTAGTCCCATGGACGACGACTGTCTGAGTCTGGAATCATAGGTACGTCGTTATAAAAGAATAAGTCAACTGACTGAAAATCTAACCTCAAAAATCATCGTTTTTTTTTCGCACATTCTCATCCTTTATCAATTCGACCGTGCCAACGAGTTTTGAATAAATATAACCTTGCTGCTCGTACGTTCCCGGTCCTGGAATGTTAACCTTATCCGACAAGCACAAACGTTGTCCTAAAATACATAACGAATAATATTACACTTTTTGACGTTAGGAATTAAAAGGATTTGCTCTTTATTTCGGGTATAATTGAATAATAATTAAACACATACCAGGTACACAGATTATGGGTTCTTTATTTGTCGTTCTTTGTTCGTCTTCCATTATATTTCAATATTATTTCGAAAAAGTGTTCTATGAAGATTTGAACAAAAATATGCTCATTTTCAGGTGACCGAGCGGCAAAACAAGAAGCACGTGTAGTCGTAACTGTTTTATCCTCGTGTTACGCGTCTCCCCCGTCCCCCCCAACTAGCACCCATGATCGATAAGAAAGAGCATCTCTTTCTCTGCTCTCTTGAGGTACACTCTACCGCTTAAGGTGGTTGGTCTGTAACAGTCAAATCCAAAAGTTTCTCCCGTTTTGATGACGTTTTTTCTGACGTTCACAGTCATTTGCGAGATTAAGTTTATTAAGAAAAGTTGTTGCTAATTTATTAAAGAACAACATACTCTGAGCCCAAGGTTATCCAAGGTCATGGATACCAGATATACAGTGGACTCTCTCAATAAGAGCCCAAAAGCCCCCAAGGGGAAGAGTTTTTCTCATAAATCGCATACCCCCACCAGGCGCGCGCTCCGCGCT